>CAUYQV010082304.1:0-10728 GCA_963574575.1 Galagoides demidoff
AGAACGTTTTAAAACTATAACTGAGAAAATGACATGAAGGCTGTGTTGATCAGTTTGATGGAAGTATTTCGGATTGCATGTGAAAACCCCACACTGTACCCCAGAAGTGCATTAATGTACATAGTTACCATTCAATTAAAAAATAATAATAATAATAAAGAAGCTTTATTCTCCTTTATACACAGGAGAATACAATTCGGCCTGTACACTATAGAGCAAAAAACCAGAGCAGTGGTTGCCCCTGGGAGAAGTAGGGGTTGAGCACATGCTAGGAAGAGGCCTGGGAACCTGGGTTGCTGGAAAATTGCATGTGGTGATAGGCGTTTGAGTTACTTGGGTATCTACCTTTGTCAAACTCACTGGAATAGCACACTTAAAACTTGAGCATTTCACTATCTGTTAATTTTGCCTCAGAGAAAACCAGAAACAAGGCCCGGCGCGGTGGTTCATGCTGTAATCCTTGCACTTGGGAGGCCGAGGCAGGTGAATTGCCTGAGCTCACGGGTTCGAGACCAGCCTCAGCCAGAGTGAGACCCCTTCTCTAAAAATAGGCAGGCATTGTGGCAGGCACGTGTAGGCCCAGCTACACGGGAGGCTGAGGCAAGAGAATAGCTTGAGCCCAAGAGTTTGAGGTTGCTGTGAGCTAAGATGCCACGGCACTCTACTCAGAGCTACAAAGTGAGACTCTGTCTAAAAAAAAAGGAAACCAGGAACAAATATCAAGCTCTAGGAAATGATAAACACGCACAGTATTGAGGGGCAAAGTGAACTGAATGCCTGCAAATAGCTTTGGAATTCATGGATGGATGGATGAATAGACAGGTATGTGATAAGGCAAATACAGCAAACAGTCGCTGCAGAATCCAGGTGACGAGTGGACGTGGGTGCTCACTGCACAATTCGTATGTTTGAAATTTTCATCAGGAAATAAAAAAATAAAATTTTTATCTGACAATGTGAGTGAGACATTTCTTATAAAGCTTCTTCATGGCTAAATCAAGGTCACCGAGACTCCATGCCCAAGTCATTTGAATGTCAGTGTCTCCTGCCAGTACACCTGCACCCAGGGAGGAACAGGAGGGAGACGATTCAGGAAGAGGCCCCGAGGGTGCGAGGCAGTTCTAGGGACTAGCTAAGTTGTTCAGACTTGGAGAAATCGAAGGTCAAGGTCCAGAATTGTTTAATCATTGGTGTTTAAAGTTCAGGACAGTCTATAATTTTTTTTTTTTTTTGAGCCAGTGTCTTGCTGTGTCCCCAGCCTAGAACACATTGGCTTTATCATAGCTCACTGCAACCTTAAACTCCCAGGTTTAAGCAATCCTCCTGCCTCAGCTTCCCAAGTAGCTGGACCTATGGGCATGTGCCACCAAGCACAGATAATTTTTCTATTTTTGATAGAGATAGGTTCTTACCATGTTACTCAGCCTGGTCTTGAATTCTTTGAAATCCTCTCAAAGTGCTAGGATAACGGACATGAGCCACCATGCCTGGCATTGATCTTTTTTCTTAAATCATGATGGAGTACTTAGGTTTAGTGAGGGTGTTCGGGTGGGCATATGAATGATACGGAGTTGGCAGCATATAGCACATAGTAGGCACATAAATCTTTGTTGACTAAATAATTGAATGCAATTGGAAAGGGGCCTTCCAAAGATGTAGCCAGCAGGAGATAGCGAAGTTGCCTGTCTGAGGTGGGAGGGAGCCTGTCTTGACCTCCATCCTGGCCTGAGATACCTTGAGAAATGGGCCCAGGAGTGACCGCTTGGTCCCTGGGTTCCTGGACAGCCGGGGTGAGGGCACTTTGCCACATTCTTAGGAGAGAGCACATCCAAAACAATTTCTTTTTCTAAAAACTCAGTGCTAATGGGTTCCAGATGTCTGTTTGTTATATAATGGGGTTTGTTTTAATAGCGTCAACTTCCAGATGTGCAGCCTGGAATCAAGAAGCCCACTGGCCCCCTGGGGATGCTGTGAGCCAAGCTGAGAGCTGCCCGGGGGAGAGAGACAGACATATGTGCAGGACCAGGGATGGGAGAGGAGCCAGGCGTGCCATCTTGCTGCCCACTGGGCCACTCACCTGCCCAGCAGTTGTCCCGTGCTTCCAGCCTTTCTGCTAGTTGTGACTGAGCAGGGACTCCCTGGGGACAGCCAGACAGGCAGCCTGGGAGGGTCCGCTGTGGAATCCTAGCTGCATCAGTCCTAGCTGCTTGGTGAAGTTCCTTGGCCTTACTGAGACTGTCTTTGAATATAAAGCAGAAGAATGCTGTCCCATCTACAGTGGTCACTGTGGAAAGTGAAATGAGGTAAGGGCACAGAGCCAAGTTGGAAAGCCTTGGGCCTTTCCCTCCGGGCAGTGTGGAAAGACCAGGGGCCCTTGCACCCCAGCATCCTTTCCTGCTCCTCTCACCAACCCCGAGGCCGCCCAGGCAGAGCAGGAGCTGCATTTGCCCTGGAACGCGGGAAAAGAGCCAGTGATGGAGAGCTCACTGCTTCCCCCAGCGGCTTGTTCCCTGGCCCTGCAGCTCCAACACACAGAACATTCTTCCATTCGCTGAGCCAAAGGCGGCCTCTGGGTGACCCTCGCTGCTCTCTGGAGCTTTGCTGAGCAGTCTACGCTCTCCTTTACCTGATGGGCCTTGGCTGTGGAAGACGGAGACTGAGTCTCCCAACCTTTTTCCTCTTAGGTGGCTGCAGCTGTAACATCAGATGAACTAAGATTAAGATGCTCTAAGGAGAGATGTTCAAAGATTCCCAAACAAGAAAGCCGCAAAATCTGAATGCAGTCATAGGAGAGAGACATCTACAAAAGGAAAGTTCATTACCATGTAGATCATCATTTCCAAATTAACCTATAAAAGCAATGCAGGCCAGGAGCGGTGGCTCACTCCAGCAATCCTAGCACTCTGGGAGGCCAAGGCGGGTGGATCAATTGAGTTCAGGAGTTCGAGACCAACTAAAGCAGGATCAAGACCCTGTCTCTACTAAAAATAGAATAACTAGCCAGGCATGGCGGCAGCTACTAGCTGCTACTAGCCCCAGCTACTCAGGAGAACGAGGTGGGAGGATCACTAGAACCCAGGAGTTAGAGGTTGCTATAAACTATGTTGACACCACGGCACTCTACCCAGGGGAAGAGAGTGGGACTCTGTTTGGATAAATAAATAAATAAATACCTAAAAACAGTGAATGTCTCCAATCAAACTGGCTGGGTGATGGGGGAGGGAAAATAAAGTTGACGTGGAAACTAAGTGTAGAATAGTCAAACTACCTCTGCAAATGAACACTACGGTGGGACATCTCCCACCTGTTGTTAAAACATATGGTAAGGCTCGGCGCCTGTGGCTCAAGTGGCTAAGGCGCCAGCCACATACCCCTAAGGTGGTGGGTTCGAATCCAGCCCCGGGCCCGCCAAACAACAATGATGGTTGTAACCAAAAAATAGCTGGGCATTGTGGCGGATGCCTGTGGTCCCAGCTACTTGGGAGGCAGAGGCAGGAGACTCGCTTGAGCCCAGGAGTTAGAGGTTGCCGTGAGCTGTGATACCACAGCACTCTACCCAGGGGGATAGCTTGAGGCTCTGTCTCAAAAAACAAAAAATGGTAAAACTGGAATACTTTAAACGGTATGGTATTAGCACCAGAGCAGCAGAGTGAGAGAAACAGTGCAAAAAATGAAAAGTCCAGAAATAGACCCACCTATGAATGATAGTGTGGAGTGTGTCAAAGAAATGCACTTTAGACTAAAGCAGATAGGAAATTTCCAGTGGTTACCTGTAGGGAGAGGGACTTGGGGTGGGGCAGTAGTGAGTGAGATGGAAGCATTTATTTTTCCTTTCATGAGATTGTTTTAGAATTGTTTGACTTTTCCAATCATATATACATACATACATACATATATATATATATATTTTACAGGGTGGACATAAAGTGCATATGTTAAACTATTTTAAATTGCACACAAACTTTATGCCCACCCCATATATATAGCATGTATATGTGTGTGTATGTGTATATATATATCTTTTAAAAATGTCAACGTAGTTTATGTCAATATGTGTTAAGTAGAGATTTTGACCTTTTTTTGTGTTTTCTCCTTTGTATATCTCTGTATTTAAGAGAAACCTGATAAGAGTTAACACTAATAAAAAATGGATACAGCTGTATCGTAAGCTGTTAATGGTTATTACCTCAGAGCGGTGAAAGAGGAGGGCTTTCACTTTCTAAGCCATGCATTTCCATACTTCTCATTTCTCACCGCTTCTTTCCCCTTCTTTTTTCTAGATAGGAAGTATAACTTTAAAAATGGAGGAGAGGGGCTGGGTACAGAGGCACATCCTAGCACTCTGGGAGGCTGAGGTGGGTGGGTTGATTGAGCTCGGGGGTTTGAGACCAGTCTGAGCAAGAGTGAAACCCCATCTCTATGAAAAACAGAAAAACTAGGTAGGCATTTTAGTGGGTGCCTGTAGTCCCAGCTACTCAGGAGGCTGAGGCAAGAGGATCAGCTGAGCCTAAAAGTTTGAGGTTGCTATAACCTAGGATGTCATGGCACTCTACCCAGGGCAAGGAGTGAGACTCAAAAAAAAAAGAAAGAAAATTTCGGGAAAAAACCAAAATCCAAAACAACAAACCAGGGCAGAAAGAAATGATGGATTATTCAAGAAATGGGACCAGACAACTGGCTAACAGTTTGGAAAAAATAAAGTTAGATTTCTACCTTACACCAAAATAAACCACAGACGGCTTAAGGATTTAAATGTTAGAACTTAAACCAAAAGGGAACGTGAACATTTAGACAATGTCAGGATAGCGAACAATTTCCTAAGAAGATGTCATATGAACAGAGTGATAAATTTCATGACGTGACAATGGAAGGGCTCTTTCCAGCAGGGCAAAATAAAAGTCAAACTGAAAAAAAAAAAAGACAAGATTTAATAGACGATCAAGAATTCTTACAAGCATTCCTACCTTAGAATTTTTTTCCCCAAAGCCAAGAATAGAGGGGAGCAATAAAACCAGAGCTTCCTAGGGCAGGAGGAAGGTAGGAGGGCCTGGGGGTGGACAGTTCAGGGGCCACTCCAGGGCCAGGGCTGGGTCCCTTCCCTGTGGCAGGAGTTCCCCAGGCGCCCTGGCATTCACAGCCCTATCTGGGGCCAGCTGCTTTCCCAGCCTGGCCTGACCTCCCCGCCAGGAACATCTAACATTTTGCCATCCCTCTCATACATCAGGCATTTCCCTATTTCTGTGATTTTTGCAAATGCTGGTCCCTCTACCTGGGTCATCCTCTCTCATTTCTGCTTGAAAAAAAAAATCCAACTGCTCCTTCAAAGGCTCAGATCATATATCCTCCACTTGGCAAAATCCTCTTTGACCCACCCGGCATCCCCCTCACTGTGTACCCTCCCCCACTGAGTTACTATGGCATCCGCCCAACCCTCTATCCAGCACTTGTCACACTGTGTGGGTCCCTCTGCTAGACTCTGTGCCCTCTAGAGAGGGAACTCCATGGGGTCCCCTTCCCCATCTCCAGGTCTGGCAGGGGGCAAGTGTTCAACCAATACTTCATGACTGAGTGAACTGTACCAGGAGTGGCCGAGTGAAACAACTGAACAGACCCCTATTTAGTTTGAGGTTCAGTCCATTTCTTCCCTAAAACGGTATGATTTTATTAAAAGTAAGGAATTGAGTTATTTAACTATGATGTCATTGTGACAAATAAATCTCAGGATGTATAATTCAATTATGATATAATAACTTCTCACAGTGACATCATAGTTAAAAGAGGTGCCAAGTTATATAAGATCAAAAGAAAATACATGAAGGGGCCAGTCCTTGGACTATGGAAAGCCGTGGCAGAGTCTCGAGACAGTGGCCTAACGCCAGGCTCTGGGCTGAGCAAGCTCCCGCCCTTGACACAACTACTCACAGCTTGCCAGAGGGCCACTTGGTAGGAGAAAGAGCTAAGTTAGTGACATTCCAAAGTTTTGTGGTGACACAAAGGAGGAAGTGTGCTTGCTGGTTGACCACAGCTCTCAGGCAGATGTGGGAATGTGTGTACTAAAGGCTTGCATGGAGCACGCACGTGAGGAACCAGATGACGGGGCAGAAAGCTGTGCCTGTGTCACTCTCCGGCACCTAGACCAGCACAGTAGGCCTTCGGTAAATATTTGCTGAGTGAAGGACTGGATTTAATTCGGGAGCAGGGTTGGTCGAGAGGTGGTGCTTAAGTTATCTCCGGAGGTTCTCTTGGGAGACCCTCCAAAACTTAAATCAGAACCTATAACCTGTTCTTGAGTTAGAAAAACAGGGCTGTTCTCACCACAATTTTGGCTCTCAGAGAACCTAGCTCCAAGGGAGCAGACATCAGGGGCCAGGGGAGGGACCCCCCAGGGGTGGGAGAGGGCAGAAGGGAGGAGGGGAGCTCCCAGGTTGCAGGCCCTGGAGATGGGGTCTGGGTCCTGCTCTCCCTCCTGGGGCCAGAGCAGCAGGAGAGGGTGCTGGGGAGAGCTGGGGGCTGAGAGGGCCAACCTGGCTTCTCTAGGGCCAGAAGACAGGCTGCCAGGCATCGCGGGCTCAATGGAAGATTGGGCTTCATTTTTTTTTTTTTTGCAGTATTTGGCCAGGGCTGGGTTTGAACTCGCCACCTCTGGCATATGGGTCCAGTGCCTTAATCCTCTGGCCACAGGTGCTGCCCTATTTTTTTTTTTTTGAGATAGAGTGTCACTATGTCGCCCTTGGTAGAGTGCCGTAACGTCATAGCTCACAGCAACCTCAGACTCTTGGGCTTAAGCGATTTTCTTGTCTCAGCCTCTCAAGTAGCTGGGACTACAGGTGCCTGCCACAACGTCCAGCTATTTTTTTTTTATTGTTGTTATAGCTGTCACTGTTGTTTAGCAGGCTGGGGCCGTTTCGAACCCAGCGGCCTCGGTGTATGTGGCCGGTACCCTACCCACCGAGCTATCGGCACCACCTCGGCTTCATTTTTATTTTATAATTAATTATTTTTTATTAAATCATAACATTGTACATTGATGCATTTATGGCATTCAGGGTACTGCTTCGATATACAATGTGAAATGTTTACATTGAACCAAGTAACACATCATATTTTGACCACTAACTAGGTGTCAGCACTGGCCATGTAACCAGAAAAACATTAGGTATATTCTCAAAATCTCTTAGCTAGAGAACGATAAGACCAGGATTCAGTTTCACATCTTTTTAATTCCAGAGCCTGACCTTTTTTCATTCTTCAAAAAAAAAAAGCGAGGTCACAGGCACATGGCAGACATGTAGCCTGGGGACAGGGCCAGGCCTCAGTCAGTCTGGTCATTGTAGCACCAAGACAAGGGAGTCAGAACCACAGTCATTCTCGGGACAGGACCAGACCAGGGTCAGGGGTCAGAGTGGCCAGGGCTGGGAACAATAGGCTTTCTGGGCTTTGTGCTACCAGCCAGATGCAGAGCCCTGGGGTGAGTGGCAGGCCCTAGTGGAGCCCTGGCTTCCTCATACCCTACCCGCCATCCGGGGCCTGGCCTGACCTTCCTCCCCAGGGCGAGGAATGGGCCTGGCCTTGTCCTGGAGGAGGCTGCAGCTGCTCCCACAGCCCCGGTCCCAGCAGACAAAGGCGCTTTCTTTCCCAACACAAGGTCTCGATTGCGTGTTGCCCTGGACCCAGAAACTCCTGTGGAGGAAGCTGTTCCTGGCAGGGTGTGTGTGTGTGTGCATGTGTGTGCTGGGTCTCCAGGAGCTGGGTCGTCAGGCAGCTCATGCCCTCTCCCAGCCTCTGGGTTCGGCCTGGCTTTGCTGGGTCTGCGTTTTATTGTGTATATCTTTAGTTGTCTATCCATACCATGTGTGTGTATGTCTGTGTGTCTGTGCATGTCAGCTTGCCTGACATGTTTGTGTGCCTGTACATGCAAGCATGTCCGTGCATGCCCCTGCCGCTGTGCGTGTGATGCCTAGGTATGTGTACCTAGTTATGTGTGCATATGTTTTTGCACCGCTGCAAACCTGTGTATCTGTGTAACTGTGCCTGTGCCTACATGCCTTTTGGGGTGTGCATGCCTGTTTCATGTGTGTCTGCATGAGACACCTGGCACCGGGCCCTGGCCTCTGCTGCCTCTGGCCACGCCTCTCCATCCTGCCCCACCCCTGGCTGCTGTGGGGTCTCTGAAGTATGTGCAAGGCCTCCTAAAATAGCCCCTTTCTTCTTCCCAGTCCTGCCCCTGCCTCTGCATTTGTCTGGGAACAACCTGGCCTCTTTCAGTGCTGGGAGGAAGACAGGTTTGTACAGCTTGGCTTGGCCCATACACTTTCCAAAAGTTCCCTGGCTGCCAGCCAAACTCTTTATGAAAAGGCTCATGGGGAATAGCCTAACAGGATGGTGGGGACCCTGCCTGGGGGGCTCAGGACCCCCGCTGCATGCCCCAAGATTAAATGGGAGCATCAGTCAGCTGAGTTTTAGCAGGGGGGGGGGGTCTTGTGGCCTGAAGCTAAACGTAGTCTGAGGACCGTCCACCCCCACAGAGGAGGGTCTCTTGCCCAGATGGCAGAGCTGGGAGGGGTCCCAGGGCCCAGGCAGCTCAATCCCAGTGAGCACAGGAAGGAGAGACCCAGAGTGATGCCCCAGGCCATGCAGGGAGCTGGCCTCTTCCTGGCATCCTGTAGCCTTTGGCCCTGGTGACCTTCCACAGTAACTCAGGGGCTGCCCCTGTGCCGGGAGGCGGGTGCCATGGCAGCCTCTCTCTGCTCCGTGGCTGCTCTTGGGTCTGTGGGGAGCCTGAGGCCTCCTGACTTCAAATCAGAAAGGCAGTCTGAGCACAGGATGGCTTTAACCCAGCGCTTGCTGGATGCAGGGTCTCAGGCTGATTTCTCCTGACCCGCTAAAGCACAGGGTAAGGGCTCTCCACCCTGCAGTCCTGCTCCACCATGAGGGTCTTCCGGGTGTCCTAGGGTGCCAAAGGTGGTCTGTCCCATGGGTAAGAAGAACTGATCCCAAGAGGATGCTCTGGCTGGCATCAGCCCCTTCACCTGTCTGTCCAGGGAGGCAGATGGGCTCCTGTTGAAAGGGGGTGCTGTAGCTGTGTGGAGGGTGGGGACTCAAGGCTGGTTCTTTTTGCCTGATTCCCACCCACCCCCATTCACCACCCTCTCTCCTTCAGGAATTTTTTTCCTAGATGGAAGGGATGGTAACCAGGCAGCTTCACTCCTACCTCTCGTGCCCAGTTTTGAAACTCAAAGGGCAGGCCAAAGATCTTGTCTCACTTCCCATTGTCACATCTTGTCCCTGAGGTGCAAACATAGACTAGACTGGCTAGATCTTGAAGGAGAGTGGAGCCCAGGGGTACAAGGAACAACCAGCGACTTAAAAAAAGAGATTTCTAGAAGACTGTGTGGTGGCAGTTGACTGTGCAGGGCAAGGACCGTTGTGGATGGAGGTTTCATTTCTCTTAGCTCTTGCTCCATACATACTCTGGGCAGGCTGGACCCTTTGGGCCCATGCTGGGCTGTGTACAGAGAGTGGGGCTCCTGGGTTCTCCCTGACTTCCTGCACCCTCAGACTAATTTCTCTCTGTCCCCCTCAGGGAGTGCCAATTACCCCCACTTGCCTGGGGGAAGAGAGGAAGGGGCTGCAGGAGCCTCCCCAGTGGCAGTACCTGCTTCCCTGCCCCACCCCTCAGATGCAAACCCACACTGGCAGTCCCTGAACTGAGGGCCTGCTCCTTAGGTCCACAGGCTTGCTTCTGGATGGAGAAATTTGACAAGAGCATGGGGTGATGGTGGGGGGGGAGCGGGATCCCTGACCCTGTGAGCCTCAGGGGCTGGGGTTCCCCTCAGGCCCCTACAATCCACTGAGGATATACTCTCTGCCACCGAAGGCACTCACCCAGGCCTGTCCCTCCAGCTCCTTACTGGCCTGGAAAGTATAGAATCTGTGAATGGAAAAGTCAGGGTCAGAACTGGAGTGGGGAGGGGCAGGAGGGTGGGAGCCACTGCATCTACAGTTTTCTTGGTCTGGCCCTTTCTTACTCAGAGGCAGAAAGAGGTTTAACACGTTGGCAGGGCCGAATCACAGCCTGCTCTGCCCCTCCCCACCTGGGCTCTCCTCCCCCACTCATACCTGTAGGGTGGCTGAGAAGTCCCTGAGGTTACTTAGGGAGTCCAAGGGTGCTGGAGACAGAGAAGGGTGAGGGTCTGTTGTCAGCCTGAACAGCTTGAAGGGTGGGTGGTACAACAGGCTCAGGCACCCAGCAGGGCCCAGCGGTGGCTGCACTTAAGGCCCTTGTAAAGCTGCTTCTCTCTGGCCACAGCACTGTGCCCACCTGGCCTTCTGAGCCTGTCCCGGTGCCCTGCTTCCAAGAGGCAGCCGGATGTGCCTATGGGAAACAGGATGGTTGCTTCCCAATTCAGCGTTCCCACGAGTCACCTGCTCCTAGTATTAAGAGCCTGGGGGTGCTAGTGGCTTCCTAATTGCTCCAGCAGCAAACTTATGCTCTGCATGCTGATCCAACCTCCAGACAGGTATTTGCCCAGTGGGGAAGGTGACCAGATTTTAACATTGGTCAAGTGGGACACCATTGACAGGGGCAGGGCCTGACAACAATGCAAACTTTGATAAGCAGTTCTCGATAATCAGTTCTCAACAATTATTTGTTATTATTAAAGTTTAACATTATAAAATTAACAAAAATAATATAAAACTCATATCCTGGCGAAATAGCCACATGGC
>CAUYQV010082305.1:0-23450 GCA_963574575.1 Galagoides demidoff
CCCAGCTACTTGGGAGGCTGAGGCAGGAGACTCGCTTGAGCCCAGGAGTTGGAGGTTGCTATGAGCTGTGATGCCATGGCACTCTACCCAGGGGGATAGCTTGAGGCTCCGTCTCAAAAAAAAAAAAAAAAAAAAAGAAAAGAAAGAAAATGTCCATCAATCAAAGGAGTTATCGATGATAAAGAATACAAACTTTACAGAGACTTACATTTATTGACATGAAACCCACAAGAAAGTTTTCAGTAGAAACTTAAACTTGTGTTAGTTCAGAATTGCCTACAAAAAGGGCAAATCAAAAAATTCTGTCTCAGTGGTGTCATCTCTGGAATTTCAGTTTGAATCAGTGTCGAAAATGTCGTGGTTTATCAGTGAACAGTGCGATGCTGTTTTGGCTTCTAAATGTAATATAGAACATTTCATCTAATTTGTTCTTTAAAAAATATTTATAAAATTAGTTTGAAGATTATTTTTAATAATATATGACTTATATGTCAACTAAGAACACACATATATAAAACTTCTGAGTAATTTTTCATATTAGACAGTGTTTAGTAGAATTGAGTATGGGTTGACCATTACCTTTCTCCTTTTTTTTTTTTAATTTTTTATTTTTTTTTGAGACGGAGCCTCAAGCTATCCCCCTGGGTAGAGTGCTATGGCATCACAGCTCATAGCAACCTCCAACTCCTGGACTCAAGCGAGTCTCCTGCCTCAGCCTCCCAAGTAGCTAGGACCACAGGTGCCCGCCACAACGCCCGGCCATTTTTTGGTTGCAGCCATCATTGTTGTTTGGCGGCCCGGGCTGAGGATTCGAACCCACCACCTTTGAGCCACAGGCGCCGAGCCACCTTTCTCCTTTTGAGTCAACAAGGGGGTCAGTATATTTTCTCTGTCTTTTCCTCCCCCTCCCATCATTTCTTTCCTTTATCCTTCATCTTATTCATAAGTACACACATTTTCCTTTGTTTCGTTGTATAATTTCCAACATTTTATTAATGAATCTAATCTATGCATCTATACATTTTAGATTTAATTTAAATTAATTACATCTAGATATTTGTTAACATTGTGAATATTTTACCATAGTAAGGAACAAATAAAGGCAAGAAATAAAATAATGTTTGTTGTTTTAATCTGAATTTGTGTGAATCTAAGTGACATCATTAAAAACATTTGGGGATGAATTAGTCTTTAAAGACTGGGTTACTAAAGGCACAAAGCAAATATATTTACCTTTATAAGTAACATAAATATGTTTCTATAATAGTTTTATGTCACGGCCACCTAGTCATTGTTCACATATTTCAATAGATAAAAGTATAATCATTATAAGTTAAAAATGAAAGATAATAGTGTGAGCTGTATATATCTGCATATTGTATAGAAACAAATAGGATGAGGGCTTACACTAAATTGTTTTCCAGAGTTTTTAATTGTTTATGAATTGTTTACATGTATTAGTTCAAAAGTTATTCCTCTAAGTAAAATTAATATTAAATGGCATAAATATTTGGATATCATTATAGGCAATTATTTTTACTTTTTTAAACTTATAAAATGTATTCCAAACTAAACTATACTCCTAGGACACAGGAGAATAACAAAGTTTATGACTATTAATAACACTGTTAAAAAAGGTATAGCTATTTATACCTATTAATCTTAATAAAACTGTTTTTAAAAGGTTTTCCACTAAGGAGAGTAGGCTGAAAAGACGTACTTTGTGTGAATTCATGTGACTCCTCTATCACCCTTGCAAGACAACACAGGATTCAAACAACTGTAATACATCAGTGTATTTTACCTTCCTAATTTTAAATGGGAAACAAGTTGAGTTGAAACGATCAGAAATATACCTGAGTACATGAAAATAGTACTTTATAGAGAAATTTCTTTTCTATTATTTGCATCTCTTAGATGGTTTTGTTGGTTAAACCTACAAAAGTTTAACCATTTCTTCAAGTAATTCTCCACTGTCAATTAAATAAATTAGAAATATATTAAATTCTTTTAAGGATAGATTAAAATTACTTAATATGTTCTAATAGTTAATGTGCTTGTTTATTTTTTTTTAACCTTCTGGTATCTTATCTCTGAATCCTGAAATAACTCGCTGTCTCACTCAGAGAGCATTTCAAAATAATTGAATCATTCCTCGGCTCGCTGTAACTTCTAAGTTCTCTGTAAATTAAATTTCAGGACAAGTGGGATAATCCCAGAAGTGGTTCTCTCCTGCCTCTGCACTGGATTACCCACTTGAAGAATTAATTAACTGAATTTAAAGAAAATTGCTGCATTAGTCGGCAAAAATTTAGAAGTATTTGAGAGATTTACATTTATTTATACTTTGGTATTATCTCAATAATTGCTGTGGAATTAAAGGAGCATACTATAATGTCACCTGTATCTAGCATCTTTAGGGTATTAATCTAGCACTTTTGGTCAAACCTTTTTGATCTGTGCCATCTCAGAAAACAAAAGTAAAATAATGTGAATTCCCTTCAAACATAGTCTTCCCTTGTAGTATCAGCTGGAATAATGAAATTAAAAGTAATCTTCAAAATATATCTTTAATGACGACTTTTATCTATTTCACAAAAATCATGCTTTTTTTTAAACTAGCGATTACTTAGTTGTAATCTTTCAATCTGTTTGTATAGTATACTTCAGACATAGTCTGTTCTTGAAAGAATAACTCACAATGCCAAATTGTGTTTACCTTATGATTTTTTTGTCATTTATGTAATCAGTTAGAAATACTGATGAAATTTCTTTTTATTTCTAAACAGAAAAGAGACAAACTAATGCTGTTGTTTTTAATATATGAATTATAAAAGTGCAGTGCGGCCCTTCGTAATTGGTTAGCAAATGGTCAGTTAATAAAAACTATCTTTTTTTTCAAGCGAACAAGTATTTGTAACCTGCTATTGCATGTGATTGGGAAGGCTTCGGTAACAAAAAGTGTCCTACTGATAGAAACCCACTGTGAACTAGCTTAGAGAAGGAGGAGGGTTTATTATTATAAATAATTTAACTGGCTGAACAGAAAACAGTAGCGCAGGAATGAAACTGGGTGTCACACGGAAGTTACATCTTGCCAAGGTTTTTCTGTGCTCTTGTCTCCGAATGATTCCAAATGAACTCAAAGTTCTTGAAAACTCACATTTTCTGACTTCAGGTCTTAGAAGAATGAAGCTGCTATTTACTTAGAATACAGAAGCCAGCAGAAAGAGCTACTTGGGTCGCAGCAGAAGTGAGAGATCCAGCATTTTTAAGATTTCAGCTTATAATTATCATGATTCCTTCAGAAACCTACAACTGGTGTCCATCCTTCTATCCTCTCTCCTCACCCTATCCCCCCACATTATATTCTCAAACTATGGAAAGCGAGATTCTTCTAAAACCTGAGTCAGTTTCCTTAGTATGTGAAAGAATAGTACTTTATAGAGAAATTACTTTTCTCTTATCTGCATCTCTTAGGCTACAAAAGTTTCATCATTTCTTCATGTCAATATTCTGCTAAAAACCCTGCCACAGCCCTCACCTCACTCAGAATAAAATCCAGTCTTCCCCATAGCCCTGAAAGGTTTATGTGACTCTCCGTTACATCCAGATCTCACATCTGATACTTTCATAAACCCTGATTCTCCCTTCATTAACTTCCTTATATTTCCCAGAATGAGCAGATTCCTAACCTAGGGTCTCTGTAAAGCTGTCACCTCTGCCTGGAATGTCCTTCCTCCAGACAGATTCATGGGTAAAGCCCTCACCTTGCCCAACTCCCTGCTAAATGTCACTGTCTAAACATCATCCCCTTGGCCGGGAAGTCAACCCACTTAGATTATCAACCTTTCCCCTATTGCCAGAATTTCTGAAGTGCGTTAGCAGTCTCTACTGATTCCTCTACTTTAGGGTCCACCACCCTAATACATGTATAGTATTATATGTGTTACTCAGTATGTAAATTTTTATTAAAATATATTTCTAAGACTGTATTTGCCATCACGTGAGCTCTGAGAGAAAGCCCCGCCTCCTCTGATCACTCGTGTACCCCAAATCCCAGTTACTTAATAAATATTTGTTAAATAAATGAATTTCAGACACCTCTTATTAGTGAGAATAGGTTCAACTGAAATGATCAGTGAATTAACAAAGGCTATATAATAAGCTGCTATAACAAAAGCAGCCCAGGCCACCTGTTTGGTGGCTCGTCAAGCATAAAAATCCCCAAACCCTTTCTGTTGTTTTGTACTGCCTTCCCCAACATATGGCTTCCACTCGGGGCTTCTGTGTGGCTCCTAAAGTCATGAGTGAGGCAGAATAAGAAAAATGATCAAAGAAGGCAGCAAAACCCACACTGAAGTCAATTCTTGGAAGGTGCACACATCAGTCACCTTCCATTGCACTGTCCAGAATTCAATACATGGCCACATACACATACAACTGCAAAAAAGATTCAGAAATTTAGTTCTTAACCTGGAAAGTCTCATGTCTAGCTGAAACTCAGGGTTCTATAGAGGAGAAAGGGAAAATGGATATTTGTGAACAGCTAGCTATCTTTGTCACAAAATCCAAATGCATGTGGTGAGTAGATAACTGAACATAGATGTGAGGGCTGTACAAACTACATAGCCAGCATCCGTCCTGGTTTACACATGATTTCTCAGAATAATTAATAATAAATCTCGTTCCATGGTCAAAAGTGTACCAGTTTGGAGAATGAATGACCCAGCCAACTTACAGGACCATAGGTCAGTGGAAAGATCTTGATTGAAGGTGTTTCTGTGCGAACCCAGGACACACATGATCTTCAAAGCTAGAAACAGTATGAGTTGTCCTAGAGAACTGGGGCATACAGAGGTAGGAAAGAAGACTTCTAATTGATCTAAAGTAATTTAAAATTTATAAATTAAAAGGGGATAGGGAGCCAGCAAAAAAAAAAAAATCAGTTATGTCAGAGGAAAATTAAAAACATGCTAGTGTCATTCACCTCACACGGGTACAAGTGAAAGATAGTGTTTCAAAGAGAACTATGTCAATAATCTTGATAGATGAGGAAAAATGATAGCTGAAAATCTGCCATTAGATTTGGGAAAGTCAGGGTCATTACTGAATTTATTTTTTTTATTAAATCATACCTGTGTACATTAATACAGTCATGGGGTAGAGTGTGCTATTTTTAGTAGCTACCTCTGGAACTACCACCAAAAACTGGAAAGAAAGCAAGTAAGTAAAGAAGTATATATGTATATATTTTATAAAGTTATACATTAAAAGGAAGAAAAAGAAATAGGTAGTACCAATACATTTTTGTTCATTGGTTTTATAAACTAAGTTATTTCTTAGCTTGTAAATATTCTGGAGAGAAGGATTCAATAAAAAGTGAAAATTTGTGATGCTTGGAAAGGAGGTAGCCATTATGAGACGGGATGCCTTACAAAGTGAGAGGGTGCAATGTGGCAAGGAAGCAGAGGTGCTGGCCCCACATAAAAGCCCATTTTCCAAAGAGGGGGGAACTATTAGATGAGTGGGTTCTTGGGCTTAATGTAAAAGCATGTGAAAACCCTCTTCTTATATTCTATTTTCTCCTGAAATGAGGCACTGTGTCAGCAGCTGAACAAGAGTGAGGAGGATTAGAGGATATAAATTGAAGCATAAGCAGGAAAGACTTGCTCAGGTCAGATGTTGCTACTCAAAATATGTCAGAGGATCAATAGCATCAGTGTCACCTGAGAGCTTGTTAGACATGCATGTGTTCTGATATCTCACCAGATTACCAGAACCTGCATTTGAGCAAAATCTCCAAGTGCTATGTGTGCACATCAGCTTTGAGAAGGATAGTCTAAGAGCAGGACGGCAGCCTGACCAGGAGGAGGTGGCAGGGCTGCCCAGTGACGACTTGCCTTTGTGAGGTAGTGGTCAGAATTTTAAAGGGAATAAAGTTTCTGTTTGCAGCCTTCAGCCAACATCCTAAGATTTCCTCTTGGATATCTTTTAGCTATTTCAGGCTTAATATGTCCCAAACAAAATATGTTCCCTGCTAATCTTCCCCATGACATTAAATGCCACCAAAATCCCTTCTGCTACTTAAGCTAAGGGTCGTAGAGTCAGTTCGATTTTTTCAATCTCTCTCAGTTATACTCCAATCCATTAGGACGTCCCACGGACTTAACTACCGAAAGCTCCTTCGAATCTATCAATTTACTCCTCTTGTCCTAAGTGCCATCCTCGCCACATCCCCACGATCCCCTCCTGGGCGCCAACGTTAGCTGCTTCTTGTTACTTTCTGGTTTCCACATCTGAAGTCCTATAAGTGAATTTTCATCGTCACTTTCTAAGAGTGATAAAAAACTGACTAGGGCAAACTAACATTGTTATGGCGCTAAAGCCCATCTAGGCTGAAACGTAATCATAAGACTGAGAAGATAAGCCCAGAATTGGGAGAGAATAGTTTGATTTCTCCTTTCATGTAATTGAGTGGAAAATAATCACTAACATTTTCTGGGTGTCACGGAGTCATACACTGGGCTGGGCACTTGAAATCCATCATCTCTATATATTTCTTTTAAATATCACCTGATGAATGAACTCTGAGGTAATGAATATTAGACCTATGCCCAAAGGGAAGATATAGGAAATAACTTTCCGTCAGAGCAGTCTGAATCAAGGATTGATTTGAGGGTACTTAGCTGAGCACCACTTGAAATAAGCATAGAAGAGACACCTCCTGGCAGAGATATGGTGGAGAAGATCCAAGCAGACGGGGGTAACTGGAATAGATGGTGACTAAAGTTCATAGCATAACTTGCATTCCATACCATATGATTTACTGAAACCAAGGATTCTTTCTCAGTCTGTAAATTGGGTAAATTTACATTGAAAGTAATATGTAAAACGTTCTCCACTCTGGGTAGAAAGAAAAGTTCCTATCAAATGTTTCTACCAAAGTGCTAGAGAGGTACAGAAGTGTCTGAAATTTCAAACAAAACAAAACAAAACAAAACAAAAAACAACTGACAATTGGTCCTCATTTTTGCAGTTAACATCTTATCAATAACATTTCAGCTAGAAGGAAAATAAAGAAGTCCCAAACCAAAGTTTTATTACACAGATTAAGGGGTTTTTCATACTCCAGCCAACCAGAGGTGCATTTTCTGGTAACCCATCCAGTAAAACATTCCATTACACTATACTGCTTCATAGCTGAATATTCCATATATGTGTGTATTATCTTTTGTTACCTTTATTTCCTGAAGGTTCACTGCACACACTACTTTTTATCTCTGAATTTCAAACTCTCGCCACACTTTTAAATACTTTATACCCCAAAAATATTGTGCTTTCTCAGGACTCTCTGCCTTTGAATATACTTGCTCCTTTGCCCAGATTATTTTTTTTCCTTCTTAGTCTGACTCTCAGTTAGCTCCTAAAGTCCAAGAGCTTCATCTGGGATGCCTTTCCTTCGTTATTTTTAGGTGTGGGGCTCTTTATTGGCAGGCTCACTGAACTAAATGTAAGCCTGGCTTGTTTAATTGCCAGTCCTTCTGTTCTGATGGCAGTAACTCTGAATTTTTTATTTTCATAATTGCTAATATCAAATAGGGAAACTGACACACAGTAGGATTCAAAAATGTTTATTAAACAAAATTATCAAATAATGAATCTAATTTCATGTCAACTTGGGTTTCCAAATTTATTCTCAAAATAAAGCCCCAGAACTAGTTTGTGCTCAGCATGGCTAAAGAATTCAAAGTAATGCCGAAGATTATGTAAGGGAGATATGTGTACAGACTTATGACTCATATTTCAGCCAATACCTTCGATTGAATATATTTTAGCTAACTGACAGTAGCATAATCCAAACGATATCTCAGAAATACATACAAACCAGGGCGGTGCCTGTGGCTCAGTGAGTAGGGCGCCAGCCCCATAGACCGAGTTTGCAAGCCCCCTGCCAAACTACAACAAAAAATAGCTGGACATTCTGGGGGGTGCTTGTAGTCCCAGCTACATGGGAGGCTGAGGCAAGAGAATCACCTAAGTCCAAGAGCTGGAGGTTGTGAGCTGTGATGCCCTGGCACTCTACTGAGGGCAACAAAGTGAGACTCTTGTCCTAAAAAAAAAAAAAAAGGAAAAGAAAAAAAGAAATACATAACAAACCAGATACAAGGGTCATGGAAGATAAAAACAATCAGATGACAGATGATTCTGGAATACTTTGATTTTGCTCTTTCCTGTGGCTCTGCTGACTACATTTCAAACTTATCACTTGATTACATTGCAGACTGTATGGTCTTGATTGCTCTATGATTATTCTTCTCTCATTAAAATTAAAATTTCTACAAAAGAAAGGGTCATGCCTTAAGACATTTTTATGTACCCTATATTTGATTAATAATAATAGACAGATTAATACTTAAGTTTACCTCCATAATTTTATAAATACTGTGAATATTTACTATATATTTTTAGTTACCTAATCACCTTTTTCCATGGTCATTCTTCTCTTGAACATTTACCTAAAGTTTTTAAATGTCATACGTCAACGCTTTTAGTAAATTACGATAGCTTAATTACAGATCACACCATTCTTCAATTTCCCAAAATGACATCAAATATTTTTAGAAGTTCTTTAGAAAAAAAAAGAGTATTAGGAAGAGCAAATAGTGGTGAGATATAGCACAACTTAGGAGATCGGAGATCTACGGACAAGTGGTGGAGATGAAGCCAACCAAGAAAGGTCATAAGCTCCAGGAGGGGAAATGTAAAAAGCAGAGTTAAATAGTTTGAATAGGGAGAACCAAAGGATGCATAGAAGCATCTCAGAAGATTAACTGTTGGATGATCAATACTGTAAATATTAGGATCCCTCCTGCCCCTGGGTAATCTGACCCCACAGTCAGGAAACTATGCTAACAACCCAGGCTGACCTTAAAGGACAGCTTAGCAAAAACTTAGTCAAAAAAGATTCTGGACTCAGGGGAACTAGATAGAGCAGAGGTGAAGGATGAAGCAGCAGTGAAATCATAGGCACGAAATATAAGTTTTTATATAAAACGGTACAGTCCTTTCCTATCTTCTCGAATGAATGACCAGAGTTCTTGCAAATCAGCTTACATCCCCCGCAGGCACACCAGTTGGAGGTTGAAAACTGCACCCAGGCTCACAAGCATCCCATTAGCCTTTCTGTAGATCACAGAAAGGAATTTCTAATCTATACACTGAATACTATTTAAACAAAAATTATGCTAAAACGTATTCTTTGGAGAATGATATTTGGAGCAGGGAATGAGGAATCATCGATAATGTGCAATATTGGTGGCAGAATAAGTGAAATAAAAGCGATGTCACAGGCACGAAGTCTCTGCTCCCCACTCACTGACTAATGGGCCGTCCCTCCAGCACCGTTCTCTGTGAGTTGAGCGGCTCTCTCTCTGGGCCGTCTGCACCCAGGTCTAGCGGCAGGTGCTACACAGTCAGCACTGATGTGGTATCACTTGTCTTCCCCCAGCTAACTGCCCTCTAATATCGGTTTCCAGATCTCATGGTTGAAGCAGTTAAATGTTATGGTATAAGGTGCTATGTGAGAAAACATCACAAACGATGGTAAGGAGGTTTGATGCAAATGAATAAACAGAAGACAGAGTAGGCTACAGTTTGATATAAAGATTGTATTTTTTTTTTTTGAGACAGGAGCCTCAAGCTGTCCCCCTGTGTAGAGTGCTATGGCATCACAGCTCACAGCAACCTCCAACTCTTGGGCTCAAGCGAGTCTCCTGCCTTCAGCCTCCCGAGCAGCTGAGACCACAGGTGCCCACCACAATGCCCGGCTTTTTTTTGGTTGTAGCCATCATTGTTGTTTGGTGGACCTGGGCTGGATACGAACCTGCCACCTTGGGTGTATGTGGCTAGTGCCTTAGCCACTTGAGCCACAGGCACCGACGAGCCAAGATTGTATTTTTAAAAGGAAGTTATTTCAAAGGCCTTTGTTCACAGTTTTTAAAATAGGTAGTTGTTTACAGCTCAGCTACCTACATAATTGCAAACAGAAGTCAGCTTGGGACTTCAGACTATGGAACTACATATCCTTGTCAAAAATTCAAATATGGAACACTATTAGTTTTTGTATTATTAAAATAGCCATTTACTATCTAGTTGATTATTATTTAAATACAATCATGATAGGATTTTACTATGTAGTTGATTAGTCGTTTAAGTAAAATCATAGGACTTATCTGTTCACATGAAAAAATACTTAAATTCTGGGTTCTTAGATGTGTGTTATTATTACAAAGATGTAACTTTTAGAATCATTAAGTCTGTTGTTCCGGTCAGATGCAGAACTTACTGTGTGTTAATATTTAATTATCCCATAATTATAAGTTTTACGTTAAACTTCTCTGAGATTTAAAAATCCCAGAAATTGAAGTAATATCACACAGAGTGAGTAAATATCTTTACTAGTCTTTGAGTTCCTCAATGAACATAATTCCTCAATAGATAAGTTTTTTGTCACTTATTATATCCTGGATGGAAATTTTTAAAAATTTTCCATGCACTCAATATACACTGTAGCATTGCTTCATGGCAAAAAAAAAAAAAAATCAAATAATGTTGTTTTCAAATAAATTTTATATTTTTAATATTATTAAAATACATCATTGGCCTCTACTGTACCTTGTGACCTGTTAAGTGAGGTGCATATAGAAAGTACTTAATAGTAATCATTTAAGTTATATAACATTAACAGTTGTTTCTCTTAATTTTTAAGAAGTATAGCATATGTCAAATTAACTCAATTAATTTCATCAAAAAATGTAATTGTGTTTTTCCGTTATTTTGAAAAATCAAAAATTTTAAAAGTCAGCTATTCAGTTTAATTGGTTTTGATTGGCATCATTATGACGTCCTTATGTTTCCATACCACTACCTACAACATCTCCTAATCAATAGCTTGAAAATTCAGGGTTTCTTAGATTAAATACAATAATGTTAAAACACTCTCTCCTCCCCTTTAAAATAAAGATACCCTGGGAGTTAAGTGGGTGTTATATAAGAGTACGGTAAAAACAACTTACTTTTAGAATCATTAAATCTGTAGTTCCAGTCAGATGCAGAACTCACTGTGTGTTAATATTTAATTATCACATAAATATAATTTTTGTGTGTTCTCAAAAGCAAACTTTAATTGAAGTCTTGTTTGTAAGTCTATTGTAGAAGGAGGATACTATAATAATGGCTTAGTAATAAGAATGACTCTTTGCAGTGGACATATCCTTTGGGTACTAATTTAACTTTCCCATAAGCAGACATAAACTTTATTTTCACTCAGAGCATATTTTATAAGGTAGGAAATTAAAGTTTGTTTGGGAAAAGCATACAAATAACCACAAAAAAGTCTTGTCCCTATTGAAAAAATTCTATATAATACATATATCATTAAATTTATGTTGTATTTGTTACTCCTTTCTCGAATAAAATGGGAAACCTTTGAAATGCATGCATTTACCTCACAAGCTACGAAGCCTGTTAATAAATTCTATGACTTTGACGCATTTCTCTTTTCTGTACACTCAGTGATCATTCGGGGATCAAATCTGGCAGCCAACAATTTGCCATTAAACATTCTGTCAATAGATCGTTCTTTTTATAGCTTGTTACATTTTAAAATGTGATTGAGCTAATTAAAGACAACTGTGAAACTAAGCAGGGCTTTAATTAACACCATTCTATGGTTTGGGGAACGAAATTATTATTAACAAAGACATATTTGAAATAACTCAAACCAAAACTAAATCCATTAACCAGGGTCTTTAGTATTACATAAAAACAATTTTTATTTTTGTATGTGTTTTTTGTTATATAAACTTTTTAAAAGAGGATAAGATTTACACAGCCGTATGGTAAACCTGCCTGGAATATGGACTTAATTACAATCACTTATTTGCATTTTGTTGTAAGTGAATTCTTTTTGATATTTTTTTATTTTTGAAAAATTTCAAATAATTCATTACCTAAGTAAATGCAAATTGCTATTAGCAAAATTCACCAAGATTTTAAAAATGTTAAAACAAGCTTGGCGCCTGTGGCTCAAGTGGCTAGGAGGGCGCCAGCCACATGCACCTAAGGTGGTGGGTTTGAGTCCAGCCTGAGCCCGCCAAAACGATGATGGCTGCAACCAAAAAGTAGACAGGCGTTGTGGTGGGTGCCTACTTGGGAGGCTGCGGTGGGAGACTCGCTTGAGCCCAGGAGTTGGAGGTTGCTGTGAGCTGCGATGCCACAGCACTCTACCCAAGGGGATAGCTTGAGGCTCTGTCTCAAAAAAAAAAAAAAATTCAAAAAAAATGTTAAAACAGAAAAGGAAAAGAAAGGAAGGAAAAGTTTGTTGTAGTGATATTACCTACATTTGAATTTCTTAGATTTCCACTGATCATGGGCCTGAATTTCTGAATTCCTGAATTTGTGGGTGCTCAACAAATTTCAGTGGTAGGCAATTTAGCAGGTAGGGAAAACTCTATCTCTTGGAGTGTGCTTCAGCAATATGATACGATTACTACTGATCCCTTGAGACTGGTACACACTCCTCTGAGGACTAATTTACCTGATTTCAGATTGGCGCAGCACAGACTCTAACACCCTACTCCTGGGAGAGCTGCTGCTCTAATTGCATGAGCTGCGTGCTGCAGAGTCATCCTGCACCATAATGCAAGCAGCTTTATTCATTTCAATTGTATTAATCATAAAGACTCTCTGAATCTCTATTTCATATTTTGACAAGTCATTATATTTTAACACTGTTTATAATTTTTCTTTTGTACGTGTGTTTATTTATTTATTTTTATTGTTGGGGATTCACTGATGCTACCAAAAATTAGGTTACTCTGATTGCATTTCACTAACTAGAAAAAAAACATGTTTATTCCGGAGTGGCTTATTGCAATTGTTTGTTGTTTATTCATTTGAATCTGTCAGATACGTACGCTTATCATTAGTTTTAAAGAAGGAATACTTTCCTACTGTACTTGCATTTGTGAATTTACATTGTTAAATAAGTTTTATTTTAAAATACAGGTAAGAATTTATTAAAAATGCGATTTATTGAAATTTGGACTAAGAGCTTAACATTTTGTGATAAACATTTCTTTACTAGAAAGTAAGTTCACCCAACTCTTGGATCAATATTTTCCAGAATGTCAATCAAGCTGAGAAAGTCCAACTGTTCAGCACAATGAGATAAAAACGCCTCAGAAATATAAGCTGGGAGGAACGGTAGGCTTAATATTCAGAAGCAAAGCGGGTTCGTAAGTGAATACGGCTGCGCCAGCTCCCATGCAGCTGGAGCCAGGCTGGAGCCCAGCTCTCCTCAGACCTCCCTGCAGGCCATTTGCCTTACTTTAGAGGACTGAACCGTGCATTTAACACTGTGGAGAAACTTTTCAGTTACACACTCAGTTCTGGCTCTTAAACCTCTTCCATTTCACACTGATCACAAGTGTTGCATAATGATGCTGACATAACTTTTGTCATGGCCAGAAGCTAGTCGTGATTTTCTGCCAAAATGGCAAAAGAAAAAAGGAAATTCCCCTTTCCTCTGTAATGTTAAATTTCCTTTGAGATCGAGTTTAATCTTTCTGTGATAGGGAGGAGGTATGTCAATATGAGATTCAATAACGTGACTGATCACAGGTGTGAGAGGGAGGAAAGGAAATTACGTGGTCCCAACCCTAACATTAACTTCAGTCAGACCCAGGCAAAAAAGTCTCAGGTGGTGGGCGGTGCCTGTGGCTCAAAGGAGTAGGGTGCCGGCCCCATATGCTGGAGGTGGTGGGTTCAAACCTGGCCCCCGCCAAAAACTGCAAAAAAAAAAAAAGTCTCAGGTGGAGAGCAGTATATGCATTACATTGCATTAATTTAAGAGATGTTTTAGTCTATATTTTATGTTTCAAGAATCAGAGTATCAATAATTACTTTTGCACAAACAATTACACAGGCCTTTTTCTTCAGATTTATAGAAGTCAAGAAACTGTTATGACTTATTTGAATTTAAATCGAGAAAGAACATTGCAACAAACTTTTAAAAGTGCCCATTAAGAAGAGTACACCACAGGATGAGGTATGTGGTACTAATTTACAGTCTTCAAGTCAATACAGGGGTGCCAAAATTTGCATGCGCATTAAAAGAGATCTTGTTGTAAGTAAAATCAATAATTCCCTCAAATGGTACAAATTGCAGATAAAATGGATGTTCGTAGCATCTCTGAGTACACTTAAACAGTAATGCTAACTTCAATTTAACCTTGTAAAGTAATACATAAATAACAGCTCTTAAAATGTGTCTTCAATTGTTTGCATCCTCTGTATTTAAATGGAAAATTCCATTTTAAGGTTATGACAGTAGTGGTAGCATGATATAGCCGGATGGCACTCGCCTTAATAAATGTCATGGGAGAATCTGAAACTCCACTTAACACTGCCTTTGTAATGAGATCTTTAAGCTTACAAAGAAGATATACATTAAGTGCTTTCCAGATGGTAAATTCTTCTGTATTTTATTCTATGATACAAACGTAAAATGCAAGTGAGAACCCGCACATTTCCCACGACGCACGTGCTTCAGTAAGTGGACTACATCTGCCTGTTCTCCTCCAGATACAACCCAGTTAGCTAATATGTTACTGTTAGTTGGCACAGAAAACATTCTGAACTTCCATGAAGCCCAAAGACCCTGTGTGAGATGGTAGAAAGGACCCCTAATTAACACCAGAAGGATCGCACCAGGACGCCAGTTCCCACCAACACCACCCTGGGAGCTTCTGTGTTCTTACCAGAAAAACTACAAGAAGAATATCTAAGGCAAAAGTTAGTCTTACTATGAGTATAAAACGAAGGTAAACTACCTAGCAAGACTTTTTAATGTTTGTAGACTCATTCCTCTTCTCTTCCTTTCCTCTCCCTTTTTGCCTCCTTTGTGGTGGTGTCCTGTACCTGAACTCATAAAGTAAAACCATTGAGACTATCTTCAAACACAGGAGTGATTAGAAAGGTCAGCCCCTGGCTCGGCGCCTGTGGCTTAATCGGCTAAGGCGCCAGCCATGTACACCCAAGGTGGCGGGTTTGAATCCCCAGCCTGGGCCCGCCAAACAACAATGATGGCTGCAACCAAAAAATGGCCAGGCGTTGTGGCGGGCGCCTGTGGTCCCAGCTACTTGGGAGGCGGAGGCAGGAGAGTTGCTTGAGCCCAGGAGATGGAGGTTGCTATGAGCTGTGATGCCATGGCACTCTACCCAGGGGGATAGCTTGAGGCTCCGTCTCAAAAAAAAAAAAAAAAGAATTTGGTGTTGAATGACTTCTAATTATTAAATTTTTTTTCTGAGACAAGAGTCTCACTTTGTCTCCCTTGGTAGAGTGCCGTGGTGTCATAGCTTCCTGCAACTTCAAACTCATGAGATCAATCAATTCTCTTGCCTCAGCCTCCCAAGTAAGCTGGGACTACAGGCGCCTGCCACAATGCCCGGCTATTTTTAGAGACAGGGTCTTGCTCTTGCTCAGGCTGGTCTCGAACCCTTGGGCTCAGGCAATCCACCCACCTCAGCCTCTCAGAGTGTTAGGATTAGAAGTCGACTGCAGCCAGCCAACTTATAAATTTCTGAGTTAATGGATTTAAAGCATTTTTCCATAATCTCTGAGAAATATTTATATTAAATTTACATTAAGTAGATTTTGTATTTGTACTATGAAGAGACATTACACGCAAATTTAAATTAGTACAATGTCTATTCACAAAGTCAGGTTAAATGTAAGGAGGATAGATTAAAATAGTTTTTAAAAACTATAAAGGGTGCCAAAAATGTATACACATTTTAAGAAAGAAAATATCTGCATTAAATTTGTAATACTCAAGTCACGTTTGATTTCTGCAACTACAAAAGGTTCTCAATGTGACTTGTTCTCAGCTTTATTGGTATGTACTGAATATTACAATTTTAATACAGTTTTTCTCTTGCTTAAAATGTGTATATATTTTTTGACACCCTTAGTATATGTAATTGTTAACCTTATATATTCAATAGTTATCTTAATAACTGAAATAACTGAATTTTTAACAATTATCTTAAGAGTAAAATTAAGCTACATCAACAAACAGACCTATTGTTCAGCGACATACTGATAAAAAAAGTGCAAAGCATCATTTGACTTATAGTGATTATCATTACAAATAACTTTAGCAGAACAACTCAGAGCAATATCTTTCACTATTTTGTAATGAGTATTTATGAATGGTATCAAGGTTTCTCATAAATAAATTATGTAGATATAGAAAAAATAGCTTTGATTAGACAATGAAATAGTATGATAGGCTACCAGGAGAGGTTTGTCACATACAGATAAAATGAAGTAATAGTTCCATTCTGCATCCTGCACTGGTCAAAAAATACCTAAAATAAATTTTAAGAAACATATTTTAGGCCAGGAGTAGTGGCTTACACCTGTAATGCTACCACTCTGGGAGGCCAAGGCAGATGATTGCCTGAGCTCGGGAGTCCATGGCCAGCCAGAGCAAGAGGAGACCCTGCCTCTACTCAAAATAGAAAGATCTGAACAGGTGGTGTGGCGGGCACCTGTAATCCCAGCTACTCAGGAGGCTGAGGCAAGAGAATGACTTGAACCCAAGAGTTTGAGGTTGCTGTGAGCTATGACATCATAGCACTCTACCCAGAGCAGCTGAGTGAGACTCTGTCTCAAAAAAAAAAAAAAAAGAAAGAAAGAAAGGAAAAGAAAAAACGGAAAAAGAAATGATGTATTTTAAGTGGATCATTAACAAAGTATAGCATATGTTGAGTTAAATTATTAGGATGATGGAATGTTTAAAAATTATTTTTTATAATATATAGTTTATTAATTAAATAATGAAACTATGAAATAATCTGATTTTTTCTAGTTATTTTAGAGTCTAAAAAGAACAAATAAGTTGGAATTGAACAGAATTAGATTTAAGTAAGTAAAAAATAATTTGTTAACCATGTTAATATTTCAAAAATGCAATTAACTACGTTGTTAAATAGTAAATCCTCTGCTAATAGAGGAACACAAGCTCTATATTGTGAGTTCCCAGAGGCCAATGGCATGTTTTATTTCTTTTTGTAGTTTTAATATGCATAATACATTTACTCGTAGGAGAAGATCTATAAAGAGATCAAGAGACTTTGGTTGGATGAATGAACGGATGGGTATTGTTTGGAGTTTCATGAATATTTTCATGTTTCTGCATGGTCCAGGTTTTGTGAGCAAAGGGCACTAGTAAACTTGTTTAAAGGATGATGGAATAGAAAACATGTCTCGGACGTGAGAGATAGTTTGCATTATCCGAGTTTTAAAGATTTACACATAGGAGCCATTTGTTTATGTTCTAAGATAGTAAAAAATCTTTCTCTCTCCTCCCTTCCCTGGAGAAGATTTGTTTACATTCCAGAATAAAGAACGTTCTCCTTCTGGAAGGGAGGATAGGCCCATATGCCAGCACCCTATATAAACTTTGAGTCATATAATTTCAAGGCTCCTTTCTTATGGTACAGCCCTGGTAAATGCTCAAGTGAATATTTATTCTCATTGTGTTGTCTCTAGGGAATGGGAAAACCAATGCTAAGATGTTCCGTGAGTAACACTCTGTTCTCTGATTCAGAGACCTTGTGTTTTCAGACTATCTCTCTATCCATGTATATCTGTCTGTCTATCTATCTATCTATCTATCTATCTATCTATCTATCTATCTATCTATAATATACCTATCTATTATCTATCTATCTATAATATACCTATCTACTTAACAGATGAATGAAAAGAAGGATGCAAAATTGGATATTTACTTTTTAGGAATTTTTTATATTCCTGCATTGAGTAGAAAGTTTTACTAGACTATGATGGAGGCCAACTTTAGGTATATGTTGTTTTACATTTTTATCTAGATACTCGTAGTCATTTTAGGTGGTGTTTTCAGATCTATGTCAACAAACAAACAAAACAAAATTAAATATCTGAGAAAACAGTTACAAGACTAAAAAGAATGCAAAATTTTTATTTTCAAAGTATCTATTAGAAAGTATGTGACATGCTTAGTGCAAAAAGTAATTAATCATTTACCTCTGATTAAAACATTAGGGAAGGTTTGTCCTAGGAAAGCCAAGGGACTCTGAGATAAATTAGTTCAGATAAATTATAAAGAATACCTTTTCTAAGATAAAACAAATAATTCAGGCGGTACCTATAACTCAAAAGAGTAGGACCCCAGCCCCATATACCGAAGGTGGTGGGTACAAACCCAGCTCCAGCCAAAAACAAAAAACAGACAAACAAACAAAAAAACAATAATTCAACAAGAATGATCTCTTAAAATGATTCAAATAGGAAAAAATAGAAGCATTTGGCCCAAGTGTTCCTCAGAATGGACTCAAAATAGTCTGAATTCTCATCTGAATAAAAGAAATAAAAAATCTTTTAAAACTGAGATTCCATGAAATTTTGCTATTTTTCTGGCATTTTGGGTCTTAAGATGAGCTTTGGTCAAATAAGCAACTATTCGGTATAACTATAGGCATTTAAGGTCTTTCTTTATTAAGTCAATTAGGGCATAAGGGAATAAAATGATTGTTCAAGCCTTCAACAGGATTCATTAATGCATATCTAGTTTCTGCAGTTTGGACATTTGAAAGCTCTTAACTCTCCCTGACTTTTATGGTGATTTACCTAAAAAATATTTTCTCACTGGCAGAAATGCATGTTATAGCTAAGTTTATACACTCAGAAGGAATACCATACAGAACAAAATATTATGTTACTAAGTTAATGGTATGCATATCTCATAGAATTTGCTGTAATCAATATCTGTGACCAAGTTGGCCACAGATCAAACAGTGCCCTAGATGGAATCCCTGCTAGACCCCTCTGCGGAGTGCTCACCCAGAGACCATTACAGAGTTCGTTATAGGGGTCACCTTCAGACAATAACTCACTGCAAGTGTATGCCTTACTTCAGCTGCTGCCAATATATCTGGAGATTTCTGTCTACTCAAGGTCAATTATAATATTTATTCATATGCTAACAAAGCATTATGTTACATATATTGCATAGCTATAGAGTTGTTCTCTTAATGCTATGTATTAAGTTATCCAGTGACCTTGGCAAGAATTGTACATGCAAATTTGAGAGCCAATGTGGTACAGAAAGGTTGTCAAACATGCTAGTCTAATATTTGTCTGTTATGCCATTGAAGATTTTCAAAGCAGTTTGTCATTATTTTGTCTGATGCTCAGAATTGCAGGCAATGTAGCTTCTGATCTCAGGACTATCATGTGAGTAAGGGGTTAGGCTCATCCCATATGACCCCAGATGGAAGAACTAAACCAAAAGATGAAATCTGTAGGCAGTCACATTTTAACCAAAATTAAAGGAGAATTTTCTACCTGTTAGATCTCTATGGGTACACTGGTTGGCTGTGTAGTTAGTGTGTTTCTTATCAATGGAAATATCTAGCACAGTGGCAATAAGATGCTAGGTGTCCATTGACTAGCTGGATGAGATGACCTTTCACATTTCTTCAAATGTTGGAATCCTGGGATTCCTTTAGTAAAGGCTGTCACTCGTCCTCCAAATCCTTCTCTCTCACTTCTATATTCTTCAGTGCTGCTGGACACAGGCCCAGGGTAAGATGAAGAACAGTTCAGCCATGGGCTGCAGCTGCTGCGTGGCTAATGGAAAAGGAGCCCAGGAATGCACACATTCTCCGCATCTACTCCCTGCCAGCAGGCTTGCCTGATTTGAGCAAATATCCCATCAAGCCGTCTGCTTGGCACTGGGCAAGCAAGAGATCTGGGTGCCTTACAGGATTTCCAACTGAAATGAGGGGCTATTTAAAACTGTGTAGGCCCAGCATTAAATGCTTTCCTCTCCACTGGGCTATGGCATAAGCCAGTGAAGGTTTGGATCATGAAATCGACAGTATTTTGGAGTAGCAAAAGATCGCAGAAAAGACCTTACCTAACATTTCTCAAAATGTGTTCCCATGAGGGGCCAGGGGGAGGGTGTGTTCCATGGAAACATTGTTCTGTGAGAGCTTTCATAGAAACAATGGTTTGAGATCAAAGAAATTAAAGAAATATTGCATATTTAAGTCTTCCTAGGTAATTCAAAATATGCATTGCTATATGTAGTATTAAATGTTATAAGAAGTCTTATTGCAAAGAAATTCTGGTAAACAAAAATCTGACCAAGTTTTTTTTTTCCCCTTGTATAGAGGTCATTAATATTCCTTAGAAAACACACTGAATATTATTACTAAAATAATATAATATTTATTATATTATTTATTACTATATATTACTATATATTTTTTATTACTATATATTATAATAATAATGTATTTAATAATAATAATAATTTATTATTATTTTAATAATAAAATATTATTACTAAAATAATATTTCAGTACCAAATCCCCATTTTCACATATGAAGAAACAGGTGGAGAGAGATCAAGTGACTTATTCAGGCTGAATATGCTCACAAGTTGGGAGTAGAAATCAGGTTCCTTGCCACTAATTGAATGTTATTTTCTGTAGAGAACTGATCATATCTTGACTTTCATATTTTACTTCATTCTGCCAATGCCAGGTGTTAATGCCTAGACTAATCATCTCTGGCATCAAGGTTGAGTTTGGCAAAAACCTTGGAATAAATACTTGCTCCTGGTTCAACCCTCAAGGGCCAGCAGTTTGGGGTCATCTTGTATAAAACAAAAAATGTATCAGGCTAAAGAGATATGTTCTCATAAATCTGAAAGTAGATACAGCCAAAAAGCTAGCCAACATATATTCTGCCCTATGGCTGTCCTAGCCCATGCACTTGCTCTTTTTCATACACAGTTCCTAACAAGCCCTGTCATAACTTCATTTGCTTGTTCTACATAGTACTCCAAGTTTGTGGTCCCCAGGTCCTGGGCCACAAATCAATACCAGTCTGTGGCCTGTTAGGAACCAGAGCACTTTGGTGAGTGAACAAGGGAAGCTTCACGTGTATTTATATCTGCTTCCCATCACTTGTATCACCACCTGAACTCACTCCTTGTCAGATTAGCAGCAGTATTAGATTGTGGTGGGCGCATGAGCCCTGCTGTAAACTGCTCATGTGAGAGATCTAAGTTGTGTGCTCCTTATTGAGAATGTCTAATTGCAGGAAACAAGCTCAGTGCTCCCACTGATTCTGCATTATAGTGAGTTGTATAATTATCTTGTTATATATTACAATATAATAATATAAATGAAGCACACAATAAATGTAATGTACTTGAATCATCCTGAAACAGGACCCCCTTCCCTGACATATACCACTATAGTAGGTGGAAAAATTGTTTTCTATGAAACCAGTCCTTGGTTCCAAAAAAGGTTGGGGACCACTGTTCACCCTATTCACCCAACTCAAAAGATGAGAAGTCTAGATCACATCCTGCTAATGTTCTGGAAGCATTAAGATCATCCTAAATTCAGCAACCAAGGAGTCCTTCTCTACATGACTCGTCAGTCACATCCAGACATGACTCTTAGGCAACATAAAGTGTGTGTATTAACTGCTATGGTTTGAATGTCCCTGCCAAAATTCATGTTGAAATTTAGTTTTCAATGTAATAGTACTGAGAGGGGAGAACTTTAAGAGGTGATTAGGTCATGAGGGCTTTGTCCTCATGAATGGATTAATGCTGTTATCATGCACGTGGGTTACTGATAAAAAGAGTAAGTTCAGGCTCGGCACCTAGGGCTCAATTGGTTAAGGCACCAGCCACATACACCTAAGCTGGCAGGTTCAAATCCAGCCTGGGCCTGCCAAACAGCAATGACAGCTGCAACCAAAAAATAGCCAGGAATTGTGGTGGGCACCTGTAGTCCCAGCTACTTGAGAGGTGGAGGCAGGAGAATCGCTTGAGCCTAGGAGTTGGAGGTTGCTGTGAGCTGTGATGTCACAGCACTCTACCCAGGGCAACAGCTTGAGGCTCTGTCTCAAAAAATAAAAAAAAATTAAAAAAAGTATAAGTTCAGCTAGATTTCCTCTCCCTTATGTGTGTTCTCACTTCCACTTTCCACACTTCTGCCGTTGGATGACCCTTGGCATATGCTGATGCCATGCTCTTGGGTTTCCTAGCACCATAAGCTAACTAAACTTGTACTGTTTATAAATTACCCAGTCTGAGGCATTGCATTATTCAGATGTAGCAGTAGCAAATAGACTAAGACAGAAAATTGGTGCCTTGAAATGGGACTGTAGTCATACAAATACCTAAAAATGTGTATGTGGCTTCGGTTATGGACAGAGGCTAGAAAAATTTGGAGGAGCATAAAGCATTAAAGAAAATTCTAATGAGGGCAGAACAGGAGAGATGTAGGAAAATGTATGTCTTCTTAGTGATTGCTTAAATGCCCATGACAAAAATGTTTGGTTGAAATATGGCCAGTAAAGGCCATTCTGATGAGGTCTCAGTAGAAATGAGGAAAAGACGTTGGAAACTGTAGTAAAGGCCATCCCTGTCATAGAGTAGCAAAGATTTTGAGTGAATGGTGCCCATGCTTAAGAACTTTAATGAATGTGGAATAAAGAGTAGTAACCTGGGATATGTGGTGTAAGAAATATCTAAGCAGCAAAACACTCACGGTGCTGCATGGTCACTTTTAACCACATACAGTGAGATATAAGGGTGAAGGGATGATTAAAGAGGAATTTAAGATTATAGGGGAGGGGATTCAGAACTGAAAACATTGGAAAATTAATAGGCCAGCTATGTAAAAAGTAAAAAGGCATGTTGGGGAGAGAATATCAAGGGTGTGTCCAAATAACTAATCACAAAGGAGGTTACTATGGCTAGAAAGAAGTCAGGGGTCATTCATCAAGACAATGGAATAAGGACTTATAAAGGTTTTTCAAAGGCCCTTCAAGGCTGCCCTTCCCATTACAAACCCAGAGCTCTAGGAAGTAAGAATGATTATGGGTAACAGGTTGGGAGTGCCCTTCATGGGCTTGCTTCCCAAAGCCACTTGGCCTTTCTCTTCTCCACATATTCTGGTGAAATACTCCTTTGGCATCCTAGCCACAGCTGAAGTAGGCCCAAGGGTGGTTTGACCTGATACTCTGGCATTCACATGGTGCTAATTCTGCAGCATACAGATTGCAAGAACTTTGGGGAATGGCTACTTTGACCTACCTTTCAAAGGATGCCCCAAAAGCCTGAAGGATGCCTAAAAGCCCAAGAGGAAATCTGCCACAGGATGAATCTGTCACAATGAGACTTCATTAGGTCAATGCATAGTGGAGCCATTGAACTAGGACAGACCAATGCCCCAGAACTATAGGGTAACCTGTGTGAAACTTTAACCCAGGAGAGTCATGGTGTGGACTGAGCCCAGCAAAGTCAT
>CAUYQV010082320.1:0-22454 GCA_963574575.1 Galagoides demidoff
ATTGGTGGGGTCACCTCTATGGTTTATCTTACAAGGGTACAAGTGAATCTTCTTAAAGCAGAGTATGAATGTCTCAACTCAATAACTAAGAAAATGACATGAAGGTTATGTTAACCAGTTTGAAGAGAGTATTTCAAAATGTATATGAAAACAGCACGCTGTACCCCATGATTGCATTAATGTACATAGTTATGCTATAAGAAATTTTTTAAAAAGAAAAAAAAAAGAAAGAAAAGAAAATACAACTTGTAGAAGTGAAAACAAATCTGGAGGGATCACGTTACCAGAGTTTAGGTTATACTACAAGTCTATAGTGATCAAAACAGCATGGTACTGGCAAGAAAATAGAGATTAGATCTATGGAATAGAACAGAGAATCTAGAGATGAACCCAGCCATGTATCACCATCTGACCTTTGATAAACCAAACAAATTATGTGACAGGGGAAAAAAATCCTATTTAACAAATGAAATGATGCTAGGAAAACTGGTTATCCACGTGTAGAAGACTGAGATTGGACCCACACCCTCACCATTGACAAAAAATTGGTTCTTGCTGGGTAAAAGATTTAAATTTAAGACATGAAACAATAAAAATTCTACAAGAGAGTATAGGGAAAACACTTCACAAAGTTGGCCTAGGAAATGATTTTAGAAGACCCCTTTGGCGATTACAGCAACACCAAAAATAAATAAATGGGACATGATCAAGCTAAAAAGCTTCTACACAGCTAAGGACACAACAACTCAAGCAAACAGACAGCCTTCAGATGGGAGAAGATATTTGCATGCTATAAACCCAACAAAGGGCTGATAACTAGAATCTACAAAGAACCCAAATTAATCAACAAGAGAAGAGTAAACAACCCCATTTATAAGTGGGCAAGAGACTTTAAAGGAAACTTCTCTGAAGATGACAGACAAATGCCCAACAAACACATGAGGCTCCTCATCCCTAATCATCAGAGAAATGCAAATCAAAATCACTCTGAGGTATCACCTAACTCCAGTGAGATTAGCTCACATCACAAAATCCCAAATCTGTAGATGTCAGCATAGATGTGGAGGAAAGGAATACTTATGCACTGCTGCTGGGATTGCATACTGGTACATCCCCTGTGAAAAGAAGTATGGAGAATTCTGAGAAGTAAAAGTGGATTTTCCATTTGATCCTGCAACCCCATTACTAGGTATCTACCAAGAAGAACAAAAGTAATCTTACCACAAGGAAATTTGCACCAAAATGTTTGCTGCAGCTCAATTCACAATTGCCAAGACGTGGAAACAACCCAAGTGCCCATCAATTCAGAACAGATTAACAAATGTAGTATATCATAGAATACTATTCAGCCATAAGGTGGAGACTTTACATCTTCTGTGTTTACTTGGATGTAGTTGAAACATACTCTTCTTAGCAAAGTACCACTAGAATGGGAAAAAGTATCCAATGCTCTCAATACTGATATGAAACGAATATACAAACAACTACACGCCCACACTAAAGAGAAAACATAAGTATAGTGTAGCAAAGGGGAGGGACGAGGGGAAGAGGGACGGTGATTGGTGTGAGGAGGGAGGGTGATTGGCGGGATCTCACCCAATGTGCACAATGTGAGGGTGTCCAGCCCACCCCCTGGGTGAAGGGCTCAACTACAACTTGAACTTAACATTGAAAACAATGTAACCTAAACATTTGTGCCCTCATATTAATCTGAAATTTTTAAAAGGGGGCAGATTGGACAGAGAATAACAAATAATCACTGAACTCCAGTCAGCACCTGATGAGTCCAAACACCACGTAGAGCAGTGACTTTTAACTGGTGTGCTGTGAGAGGATCTTAGGTGTGTTGTAAAAATTGTTAAAGATCATTAATTAACTTATTTTTAAAAGAAAAAAAGAAATAATATTTAACCTTTAAAAAAAAAAAAAAAAAAAGGAGATTCACACCATTCACAGTATCTCAAACCTGTAATCCTGGCACTCCGGGAGGCTGAGAAAGGTGGATCCACTGAGCTCAGGAGTTCAAGACCAGCCTGAGCAAGAGTGAGACCCCATCACTACTAAAAATAGAAAAAGTGAGGCAGATGATCACGTGAACCCAAGAGCTCAAGGTTGCTGTGAGCTATGACGCCATAGCACTGTACTCAGGGTGCCAGAGTGAGACTCTGACTTAAGATAAATAAATAAATAAAATATTTTCTAAAAAGGAGATTCTGCCATTTTTCATAACACAGATTAAGGACATTATGCTCAGAAAAATAAACCAGACATACCGTGAAATCTTAAAAAGAAAAAAAAGCCAAATATGCGCAAATAGAAAATAAAATGATGGCTGGGCACAGTGGCTCACACCTGTAATCTTAGCACTCTGGGAAGCCAAGGTGGGTGGATTTTCTGAGCTCAAGAGTTCTAGACTAGCCTGAGCAAGAGTGAGATGCTATCTCTACTTTAAAAAAAAAATGGTATCTGGGTGTTGGGGTACATGCCTGTAGTCCTAACTACTTGGGAGGCTGAGGCAAGAGGATTGCTCAAGCCCAAGAGTTTGAGGTTGCTGTGAGCAATGATGATGTCTCCAAAAAAAAAAGAAAAAAGAAAATAAAATGGTAGTTATCAGGGAGTGAGTGAGGAAATGGGGAGATGTAAATGAAAAGACACAAAAGAGCAGATACGTGGGATTAACAGTGCTAGAGAACTGGCGTACTACCTGAGAATCAGAGGTAATAATATTGTGCTATATTTGGGATTCCTGCTAAATGAGAGGATTTTAGCTGCTTTTGCCAAAGCACCCAAACAAAGGGTGGCTACGATGAGATGACAGATAGGTTAATGTGTTTCACTATAATCACAGTTTGCTGTCCACATGTTTCCCATAATATCACATTGCACAGTTACCTTCCTCAACCATTTCCCTGTTGGCTTCCAAACCAGGTCGGGGTTCATGCACCACAACCCCAACAGCGCAGTTTATAGTTTTTAAAACGGGGACTAAACCGGAGCTGGTTATTTTGTGAAGGATGGAAGTGGAATGATTTATGACATGTTTTATTTGGGTGAGGGCGGTCTTCAACAAAAACCTACTTCCTCTCATTCTGAGCTACTTCGGGCAGTGGCACTGTGGGTGGAAAGCCCGTGCCATGGTTCTCCTGGAGTCCGATTATGTCAGAGCTTGTTCTGAGGGTCTATGGGGCAGGTCAGTCAAGGGTCTATTCGCAGGAGAGACAAAATACCCTCTGGGAAACAACTCATTCCAACAGAAGGGGCCTGAAAGCAGGAATTACTCTCTACATTTCAACACCTGCATTTCCGGCAATGTGGACAGAGCCCAGGAAGACAGAAGGAGTTAGCAACAGCCAAAACCACCATTTGCTGACATTTTTGAAAAAAGTTGCTTTCACGTATAATAATAATAACAGTGGTTAATCACTTACTATATTCCAGCCTATAAATTATTATATTACAACCTACAAATTAGGTTGTAATTTATACAACAACCTAATGACAAAGTTTCCATTACTTCCTTATCTTCCAGATGACCTTAACCACAGTGCTAAGAAAATAAGCAACCTGACCATGGTCAACCAACATAACTAGGAAAAATGGAGTCTTGTGCGCCTGTGACGATCACTTGTTCCCACTCAGTATAGTGTATGCCACACAATCTCAAAGTTTTTATCTCTTTTCTTTCTTTTAACTACCCAGTAAGGCCAATAATTTATAGATGAGGAAACTGAGGCTCAAAGAGGGGGAAATCGTTTGTCCAAGGTCTTTTACCTGATTGGAGGAGTTCTGAGCGCTGAGCTTGGATTATGTGATTCCAGTCCAGTGTTCTTTCTCTGATGTCCCTTTGAAAGGGCCCAGAAGCCCTGTAGGAGGAGCAGACATTTCCTGGCTACCTTTGTCCTTTCAACATCTGGCACTGATGGTCTCAACCAGAGACAGATGCTGGCAGCAGGAAAAGGAGGAGCGGGAAGGAAGAGGCGCTTGGGCTGTGTGACCATCTCCCTGGAAGGGGGTCCCACAGTGGTGGGTCCCGCAGATGGAGAGAGTCTGTTTGTGCCTGCAGTAGAGATATATTTTTTACCACCATACTGAATTGGCCTAAGAGGGAAAAAATGTTACTCATTTTATTTCACAAACTGCTTTTAGAGAGCAGACAAATTTAGTGTTGGCAATTTTGGTCTCTCCACAGCATGAGCTGTTTCCAATTGTGTTTGTAATAAAATAAATGATGGAGGCAGTGGCCGTAGGAAAGTAAGAAGGCTAGTACTTTGGTCAGGGAAGTTTGCTTTCACCCCTATTTATACACGGTCTGACTATGCCCAAGAGATCAAAAAAGATACAGTATGGGTCAAGTTGAAGGTAAAAGCTCCCCAAAAGAAGGAGAGAAGTCCCCTAATAAATAAACAAACCTGATGTAAAACAACACAACACCTTGCTTTCAAATCCAGTCACAATTCTATCATTTGTTGGCAGTGGGGCCATAAGCAAGTTATACCACTTGTCTGAGTCTCAGTTTTGTCACTTATAAAATGGAAATAATAAAAGCTCCTAAAAATACAGTATCTGTCAAATTACCCAATAAATTCAATGCTTAGGAAAGATTTTTTGAACCAATTAACACTGGATCAAGAATTGAAGGATGAAGCCAAGCCAGACTTATAAAAGTCTTATAATCACGGAGATTATAGGGTTATAGGGGGAGGGCAGAGAGAAAGACAGTCAGTGCAAAGACCCTGGGGCAGGAAGGGATTTGTGTATTCAAGAAACTGAAAGGGCAGTGTTGTTAAGGCACAGAAGGCGAGGATGCGGGGAGAGGACACTAGCTTAAGGCAAAGTCAGAGCTCATAGACATTTTAAAACATGGTTTTAAAAAACAGAGTTTTATTCAAAGTGTAATGGATAGTTTTTAGAGAATTTTCAAGTGAGGAATTTGACTTATCCCAGAGTAGCCACAAGGGAATCAGGTCAACAGTGCTTACTGGAGGAACTAGCACAGCCACTGGGGGTGGAGATGCACATGGGAAGAATTCCCTAAGTGGCAGCTGTCATTCTTCTCACGGTTGCATCTCTCTGGCCTTGTCCTGAACACATCATTGCTAAAAGGGTTCACTTTCCTGAAGCCAGAGGAAAGTTCCAACCAGGCCAGTGACACCAGCTCCCCAGGCCTGGGACAGCTGACTCAGGAGCAGAGCCATCCACTCCAGTGGAGCTTATTAAGAATCCCCAGTTTTGCTGATGTGGTTATCAAGTTTAGTGATGAGGGAGCATCCTTACCTGGCTTTAGGGCATTACCTGCTCCTGGAGCTGTGCCTGGTTTCCTGCCCTGGAGAGAAGGAGGGGCTGATGTTTCTCTGTCTGTGCTCACTCGGCTGTTTTTATTGCTGAGACAAGCCCTACAAATAGCTACTAATGAGGGCAGGGACCAGGGGTGCAATCTGCCCACTCCTTGAGTCATAGCATCCTCAGGGGTCAGTGCTAGGAGGTCCCTTCCCCTTGCCTCATTATAAGGCTAGAAAAAAGCTACTATTCACTGAACATCTACTATGCTCTAGACACAGCACAAGTCAATTACATTGCCTCTTCCAAGGAAGTGTTTTTCTCTTCATTACACCCAGACTCAGAGAGGCTGAATAAGTTTCATAAGGTCACACAGCTGTAGCAGGGTCAGTAGCAGAACTCGAATTTAAATCTAGTGCTTGTGACACCACAGCTCATGCTGTGCTGCTCCCACATTTCTTCTTCCCATCTGAGAGATGAGTACAATGAAGACCAGGGTGCAGAAGCAGCTGATGTACACCAGACTCTTTAGCGTGTTTCTTCAAAGCTTTTGTCAGAGAAGGCAGAATGTGGCATTATACTCAGTCTATAATCCCTCAGAGGGCAGGACAAGTTGACCTTGAAGCTTCCTCCCAGCTTTGAAGTTCAGATATTCTGCTCCTGGGATGGTTTCTGAAAAGACCCACAAAGGAGGTTTTTTAAATAAAACTGAATGAATATTTATTGACCTCTCTGTCAGCCAGGTTTTATAATTTAGAAAAAATATATATATTATTGCTCTACTTCTGGAGTCTCTTGTGGCTGAGATGGAGTAACAGGGATCAGGTTTACCCTTTCACCTGAAATAACGATAAGAAGCCAACTAGAGATGAGAAGCCAGTGGACAGCAGGCAATGAAGGACAGTGACTCCTATGAGACAGGAAACAAACAAGCCCAGCCCTACAATTCTGACAACCTTGACAGAGCTTGCAGCATACAGCTAAAAGAAAAAGAAGCCAGAAAAAGCTTGGACTCTTGGAGATGAGGAGATAGAGCTGTGAGACCAGGAAATCCAAAGGGGACAGAGTTTGCAGGTGCCAGAGAGAAAAGATATCTGCAAAGGGTCCCCTCAAACACCCAGCAGAGTACGGAGCAGCAGCTGGGTGTGAGGAAACTCCCTAAGTCTGGGGAAACAATCACCCAAAAGAATTAGAGAAATCTGTGCCAGAACTCACAGCGGGGTGGGAACAGTGGCTGCTCCTACCAATCTGACTGGAAGACGTCATGACTCATGGGACACTGGGTAGAGTTCTTCAGAAGGGCCTGGCTTCCTATTTAATTGCAATGTTGCAGGTCTTGGAATAATAAGGAACAAAGTTAAGAATCCTAGAAAAAAAATACCATCATAAACATTTCCCTTTCTCCTTGACATATATATTGCCACAATAATTGGGAAGAAATTGAGAGAGATTGTAAATGGCATATACATTTTTTTTTTTTTTTTTTTTTTTGGCCAAGGCTGGGTTTGAACCCGCCACCTCCGTCATATGGGGCCAGCGCCCTACCCTTTTGAGCCACAGGCACCACTGGGGATATAAATTCTTAGTGAACAATTTTCCATTTGAGCCAGGCTTGACCTAGAACCAAGATGGCTTCTTGAGAAACTAAGACAGTGTTAGACGGCAAATCACAAAGCCATTCATTAAGTTATGCCCAGAATAAATTTTCCCAGGACCTTTGCAAAGATGTATGTCTATTGAACAAGTGATATAGTTCAGGTAATTTTTTAAGTGTAGGTTATTCATTTTCCCTCATACACCCTTTGAAGAGAGAATTGCAGAGAAACAAAAGTTTCCCAATAATCTTAACCTACGACACACCACATAGACTACAAAACATATTATGAATACTAATTAGTCAGTATCAGAAAGACATTTGTAGTTTGATTTAACACATATCCATTGAGCACCAAAGAATTGTCAATGTCCTGGAGTAATGAGATATAAAAAGGAACTATATAGTCTTACACTCAAAACAAATGAGGCATGGGTGGCGCCTGTGGCTCAAAGGAGTAGGGCGCTGGCCCCATATGCCAGAGGTGGTGGGTTCAAACCCAGCTCCTATCAAAAACTGCAAAAAACAAAACAAAACAAAACAAAAATGAGGCAGACTTGCCTAAATAATATTAAACTTTGAGCATATGCATAGGAATGAAACATTAGAACTCTGCCTGGGATCCCTTCACAAGAATCCATAAACCCACAGCACGTATGTTGCAGTACCTGTGGTCCAAAGCTGTGACAAGCGTCACTAATGGATCAGGACACTCTACCCGTCAGCCAGAACCATAATTGAACAAGGAGAAGCCATTTGCACCCTGGCCATCAGACTATCACCTTCTGTTGGTTTTTCATTAACCTAAACTCAAGTCTTTAAACAGTTCCCACATCCAAAGTATATTAGTTGATTTCATGTCATTTAATTCTTTAGGAGACAGAATAGATGCCTTCTGTAAAAAAAAATTTGCCCACTGGATGTTCTGCTGTCTTCACCCTCCGACATAATCTCCAGCATTGTCATCCTCATCACCAATAACATCATCGTTGCTATCTCTATTGAACTCTGTGAGCCAGACTAGTACTAAAGCTGAGACAAGGCACTGAGGATGTTTTAAGTAGTTTCCACACCTTGTTTTAAACTCTTAGGCCATTTTGACTGGATATTATTTCCTCTCCATTTTACGTAAAAAGAACCTGAGATTTAAAGACTCAAAGTAACATGCCTAAATTTGCCCAGTAAAAATCAGGATTCAAATCCACACGCTATGACATCATAGAAACATTCATACTTAAATGATGCAAAAAATATTTTTCTACGTAAGTCCAGGTTTCCCAGCTCCCCAAATTTAAATGCTGGCAGAGGAATTATTCACTTGCTATCCTTTTGGCTGGAGTCAGTACAACAACTTGCTCATCAGTATTTGGATCTTAAGCTTAAAAGCTATTTGAGAAGATTGAAAAACTCTTTGTTCCAATTCAGAAATGTTCAGCCAGTATTAAAAATATTACTGTGGCTCTGTGTGGATTACCTATTTTTTTCTGTTATAAACTTTGTGTCGTGAGAGCTTCCTAACTGGCTTTGCAGCGAGCATTTCCATTTGGGTTTATTTCGTGGTGCACAGATGGTAATAAAATAAAGCTGCCACTCCCGTCCTTGCTTTTAACTTTCGTCACTACACATCATAAATAGTGTAGGAGTACTCACCAGGGACTTTTGGGGTATATATAAATTGCTGTTATTTCTGTGGTTTACCACTTGGACCTAAAGTGATTTATCTTTGCACAACCAGGGGCTGCTGCAGAATTCATCATCTGAATGAAGGCAGAAAGCCAATGGGCCTGAGTTCATTGAGCAGCTAAATGTGAAATGTGTGGTGGGCATAAAGGTTGGGTTAAGTCTGATTAATTCATAAATGAATGTGCCCGCTGGGTGCATCACAGAAACCACAGCTGCCAATAAATAACTACAAAACACAAGCTTCATGAGGGTAGGAACCTTATCTGTTTTGTACATTATTCAATCCCCACAACCCCACCCCATGCCCTGTATACAGCACATGCTCCAGTAATATTTTTTAATATTTTATTATAAAAGTTTTCATATATAACAAAGTAGAAAGAAATTTTCATGGAAAACCCACCTAGATTCCGCCATTTAAATGTTAATATATTTGCTTTGCCACATGTATATCCATCCACTAGTCCATCTTATTTTCTGAAGTATTTCAAAGTAATTGGCAAACATCAATATACTTTCTCTTAAATATTTCAGCATGTATGTTATTAGCTATGGTTTAATATGGATTTTCAGTGTTTTCTCCTTTTTTGACTATAAAGACTATAAAGATATTTATCTATCTACTTATTTTTTATTTCAGATTAATATAAGGATACAGACAATTAGGTTACAATGTTTGCATTTGTTAGGTAGAGTCCCTATTGTAGTTGTGCCCCACACCCAGGGCCATATACCCTAACATTGTGCCCATTAGGTGGGAGCACTTCAATCCCATTCCCTCCTCCCCACCCCCTTCTCTATCCTCCCCCCACCCTCGCCAACTTGAATCAAATTGACTTTTTCTTTTGTGGGGGCATATATTAGTTTGTCTCCTGGCTTTATATTAGTATTTAGAATGTTTTCTTCTGATGAAAATCTACCTGCAGCTTAATGTACAAATCTTAAGAATACATTTTCTGAGTATTGTGAGCTCAATTTTGTTTTTTTCCCCACCCCCAGTCAAAAAAACGAAAAAAGAAAAAAATTTCTATGCTAAAATCCTAATCCCAGTACTGCAGAATGTAATTGTATTTAAAGATAGGGTCTTTAAAGAGATCACTGAGGGTAAATAATTTTATTAGGAAGGACCCTAACTCAATATGAAAGGTGACTTTTTTTTAAGGTCTCTCTCTGTCACCCTGAGTAGAGTGTTGTGGCATCATCATAGCTCATCACAACCTCAAATTCTTGGGCTCAAGTGACCCTCTTGCCTCAGCCTCCTGAGTAGCTGAGGTTATAGGCACCCACTACCACAGCTGGCTAATTTTTCTATTTTTTGTAGAGATGGGATCCCACTCTTGCTCAGGCTGATGGTGAACTCCTGAGCTCAAGCAATCTGCCCATTGCAGCCTCCCAGAGTACTAGGATTACAGGTGTGAGCCACCTCACCTATCATGAATGTTATCCCTAAAAGAAGAAATTAAGATACAGAAACATACAGAGGGATGACACATACACAGGGAGAAGACACCTGTCTACAAGCCCAGGAGAAAGGCCTAGAGCAGATCCTCTCCTCATAGCTCTAGAAGAAACTAACCCTGCCTTGATCACTGACATAGAATGTCTAGAATTTTAAGAAAATAAATTTCTGCTGTTTAAGCCACTCAGTGCATAGTATTTTATTATGAGAACCCTAACAAATTAGCCTAACACTGGATTTTGACAAATGCGTTCACCTGTGTAGCTCAAACACCTATCAAGACACAAACATTGGTATCCACCAGAATATTAACCAAATGAACTTCCCAAAGCAGTCTCCAACCCAGGTGCTATTCTGATTTTTATATTCTAGACTAGTTTTTTCAGTTCTTGCGCTCCATAAAAACAGAATAGGCACTATATCTTCTTTTATGGAAGGCCTTTTCCCTTGGCATGTTTTTGAAACCTATCCATGTTTTCCCACACATCAGTAGTCTTTTCTTTCTTATTGCTAAGTAGCATTGCATTGTATGGATGTGACATAGTTTATCGATACATTCTCCTATTGGCAGACATCTAGGCTTTTTCTAATCTTTATATATATAGATAAGATTGCTGTGAATATTACAGTACAAGTCTTCAAACATATGTTTTCATTTCTCTTGGGAATGAAATGGTTAGGTCATGATGGCAGGTGTACATTTGGTTTTCTGAGAAATGGCTTGAAAGTTTTCCAAAGTGGTTGCACCATTTTACATCCTCACCAATACTGTAGAAGAATTCTATCCTCATCAATATTTGGGGTTGTCATGGTAATTATTTGATGAATGAACTAATGATGTGGATTGTTTCTGAGTCAAGAAATAGTTATACTCAAAATGCCTTTACAGGGACCTCAAATGGAAGATTGAAGTTTCCTCCTCACATAAGAGCATTTATGACACGAGAAGACAATGGGCTTTGGAGTTGGAAGATTTGGTCCGGTTCTCACCTCTGTCACTAATAGTAAAGTATGCAAGGTAGTTAAATTCTTTAAGCTTCAGTTTTCTCTTAGGTCACAAGGCCAAAACAAGGAAAAATGTTTAGGAATGCTGAGCACTAGAGCTATCTATTGTGACATTCAGGAGTTGATGCTCATGGCATTGATCAGCCCCTCTGTCGACAGAATTTCTTTCTACAGTAGGTCCTTGTTTCAGAGATTTGAAGAATGAACGCAGACACCATAGAAATCAGTGATAAGGTAGTATTTATTAGATAGAAAGAAATATAGAAGGAATGAAAGGCACCAGAGCCAGAGGGGGGAGATCCAAGTGATCTTTTGTCTGGGGCTTATATATACTATTTTGTAAATAGGGAGATCTTGAGAATTACATTTGGCTGGGACTTGGCAGACTTCAATGTTGATTAGAGAATGAATGAGTGTATTAACAAATGAATGTAGTCCTTCCAGCTCTGGGCAAAATGGTAGGGAGGCCCCTCCAGAAGAGGCCAGGCTTACATGAAATACTGCAAAACTGCTTTTCTCCTGTCTTCATTGTACTCAGAGAGTGCGATTTGGAGAGAAAAGGTCTGTTTGCTTAAGCTTGGAAAATAGGGACCCTTGTCCAGCCCTGAATGGGAGAATCCCTGTATCACCTCTGCCTCCTTATACCTCTTTTCCCAGGGCCTTCTTATTCCTTTCTTCCATCCAGCTTGCCTCTTAAATGTCTTCATGTATCCTTTTCCTCCTCCCTAATGCCTCTGTAGAAAAAACAGAATTATTACTTAGAATAGGGCATATCTAGTAGGTGAAAGCATTCCTGGAAGAGATTTGGGGTATGAAGTCACAGAAAAAGACTTAAATTTGAACTCAGCTTCACTACTTATTGGTTGTAACACTGAGAACAAATGAGTCTTTGTTTTCTTATATCTAAAATGTGGTTGATAATACCCTCCCCATGGAAATGTTGGGTGGATCATACCTAACAAATGTCTAAAACACCTGGCACAGTACACCAAATAGACAGGCTGGTCAGGGATCAAAAGATTTTTTTCCTCCCTGGGGTCTGAGGTCAGAAGGCACAGCGCAGTTGTGAGGACTGCACTTCTGTCCTCTCTCAACTCTGCTCCTGACTCACTGGGAGCTGACCTGATGGAAGGCTCGTGGGCTTCCATCCTCTCTCATTAGCAGTTCTTGTTAAAGAACATCCAGGCCCTGATGTTCTTAGAGCTTTCAAGAGCCAAGCTCATTGTGCGTGATCAGGCCCCAAGCCCTGGAGAAAGTGCACAGTGCATGCTGATGAAGAAATAAAGAGAAGAAAAAAAGAGAGAAAGGAGGATCTATTGAAGCCTCAAAGAAAAGACTTCAGAAAGCACCCTCTCACCCCCATGATGTTCCTATCATTTTGTCATTAGAATCTCAGAGAGACACTGAGAGTATCCCTTCTCTCTTCAATTAAAGATAAAGAAAAGTCTCTTAGTGTTTAACAAATGATTCCTGTGAAATGAAAATAAAAGCCTTTCATTATCATTCCATTTTATTATTATTATTAACCACTGGTTGACTCCTGCTAATTGAGCACCCCCGAATAGAAGGTTGACACATCTTAATACAGAGCAGACACTAAACCATTTAGCAATTTACAGAACATGTTCTCTGTGCTTTGCCTAATTAAAGGACCATCATGCAGAGGGGCTCATGAGTGGTCAGGGGTGATCTTGGGAGGAGGGCAACTGCCCATGACCTAGCTCCTTAATGCACCATGTTCATTCTAAATGAGTTCTTTAACCTACGCTCCTTGAAGTTGCCCAAGCCCTACACAATGATGAATGCTTAAAGTCTCTTAGACACATAGATTTTCACTGGATAATTAGGAAATGGAGTAGATGAATCTCTTCCAAATTGTACTCTTGGATACAAATAGCTTCATTTAAATTGCTGGGGAATTTACATATGTGGCAGGGTAGAAGGTTTTGGAAGCCAACAAAACTACATTTAACTACCAACTATGACTTTTTCTAGCTTGGGACCTCAAGCATGTATCATCGTCTTGGAGTCTCAGTTTTCTCACCTGTAAAATGTAAATAAGGACACCTGAAAAGAGCCGTTATGAAGATTAGAGATAATAACAAAGCATACAACATGGGACCTAGCACGTGCTCTCAACAGAAGTGCAATCTTATCATCACCACCACCATTCAGCCTGAGTTTGTGACCTTTAACTCCCAGGTGGACTGAATCTGTGACAATTTGTAAAAACATTCTCAGAGGACTTCAAGAGTGGGCCAAACCCTATGCATAATGCAAAAAGGGTAGAGATATATATCCTTACGAACCCTGTGTAAGGCGGAATCCTTTGTCTTTCTGCATCCCCAAGGACTAAAAAGCAAGCACAATGACTGCATACTTATGCATTATTCATGTATGGAAAAGACAATGCTATTGTAATCCATGGTGCACCGAGGCATATGTAAATCTTGTTCAGTCAGATTCTGCAAGCAGGGAAGGGAGGGAAGTTTCCCTGATTTTGCTCCCTCTGGCCATCAGAAGTTTTGCTATTACAGTCAAGGAGGGTTGGCCTGGAACTGACACCTAATTTAACAATACCTATAGGAATTCCAAACCTCTGGGCATTTTTAAAAAACTAGGGAAGGCTTGGAAAGAATGCCTGAACCTTTACCCTGGCTTCTAAGGAGGTCCCGATTCCTACCATGCCTACATATCTCAAATCATAATGATGGGCAGTGAAATCTTCCATCTTTCTGGCTCAGGGAAGAGTTGGTCAAGTTCAAGGGAGGTTAGGTCATATTGCTCGGGAATAAAAGATCCAAAGGGGATCATGTTCATAACACCTGCAATTATTTCTCTCTCTTCTCCCACACCACTCACATGTCAGGTATATGCAGGGGCCAAGCAGGTCCCACGGCTGAGTGACAGCACCATCTAAAAAGGGCACTACTACTGTTCAATGTCTGCTGACTATTGCCACGTGGAAATGTGCAATGTCACCAGATATTCTTATTTTTCAAGATGAGCTACAAGATAAGACTTTTATAAAATCTCTATTTTATAAAGCCTCTATTTTATAAAACGTTTCTACTATTGAACAATTTTTTTAAAAACACCATAGAGATCAAAAAAAATATTTGAAAGCCAGAATCAGCCCTTAGACAGCTGGCAAAGAGCTTAGTCTCTGGAGTTAGTCAGAACTAAGGTCATGTCACAGCTCTGCTCTTTACTATCTAGGTGACCTTGGACAAGGCTCAATCTCCTCATCTGCAAAATGAAGTTAATGATGGCACCTGCTTCATCAGTTGGCATTCAGATTAATTGAGATTATACTTACAAAGCCCTAAGCATAATGCTTAGCACATACAGTTGAATTAACACTAGTTTAATAAATCATTGGTACATCAAAATATGGGGACAGAATTCAAGAATATCAGACAAAGTTAACCTTTCTGGGACATACACAATGATTGATTGTGGACCGTCCAGTTTTATTTCTTATTAATTTTACTCATACATCTCCAAGTTGGCAGAAATTCTGAGCCAGATTTGTCCCCAAGAGCTACTCATAAAAAATGATCTCTTTCTTCTTCAAATCTAGCCCAGGTCTATGTCAATAAACGTGGCTTATATCAGGCCATTTATTTTGAGATAAGAAGGAAATGGGTTAGGAATGGGACAGTCTGAAAAGACCCTTGGCGAGCCCTGATTTCCTCAGGGAACCTTCCTTCTCGGCCCATGTTATCACCCAACTTTGTTGCCATCTTCATTCACTTCTCTCAGGAAGCAGAGGTACTGGGGCTAGAATGTAGGCGCAGGTCACCTGGGCAATGTCCAGTTTCCTCTGCAAACACAGGTAGGGGCACCGCAGAGGCAAGGCTGCTCACAAGTAAGGAAAGGCAGGAAATGTCTCTAGATCAGAGCCCAACACTCAGTCTCATCACTGTAAACAGTGAAGCCAGGAAATTCTTGATGGGGGGGAGGGGTTGTCCTGTGCTTTGTTAGGTGTCCAGCAGCACCCACTTGACCTCCACCCACTAAATGCCATTAATGGGAGTGTGCAATACACACACATCTCTAAATAATGACAGATTTCCCTGCGGAGCAAACTTACCCCAGTTGAGAGCCATGACTCTAGACCTATCTCCTTGCTCTTCTGGGGAAATTCCTAAATAAAATTTAGAGAGAAAGACCAGAAGTAGAAGAGCACTCGGTAAAGGATACTTGAGGAAAAATGATGTAGAGTGGGTTTTGCAGCCCGATGACAAGGGTTCAAATTCTTTTCTTTCTTTTTTTTTCTTTTTTGAGACAGTCTCACTATGTCCCCCTCATAGAGTGTTGTGGCACCACAGCTCACAGCAACCTCAAACTCTTGGGCCTAAGTGATTCTCTTGCCTCAGCCTCCCAAGTAGCTGGGACTACAGGCACCTGCCACAATGCCCAGCTATTTATATGCTGCAGTTGTCATTATTGTTTAGCTGGCCTGGGGTGGGTTTACCAGCCTCGGTGTATGTGGCTAGTACAGTAACCACTGTGCTACAGGTGCCAAGCCAAGGGTTCAAATTCTGATTCACCCTAATATGGATTACTTGAGGCAAGTTACTTCACTTCTCTAAGCTTTCAATGTCTCCTCTGTAAAACAAGGATCCTGGTACCCCTCTCTGGGGGATACCATCCATATTAAATGTGAAAATGTTGGAAATGTGAATATCACTGTGTCATATATTCTTGCTAAATGGACAGAAATAATTATTATTTCATGGAGAAGATTAAAATGCACTTTAATCTTCAAAATAGAAGGTACTAGACCTTTTTTAGAGTTTTTATGTATTTCGGGGATTTAGACATGGCCTCACCAATTCAACAAATGGCCTCATCACAGCTAAATTGAGGGGCTGACCCTCAAATGAGACATCTTCCCTTTAGTGGTCTCACTCCTTCCTTCTTTCTCTATGCCACTGGTCAAAAACTCATCCATGATTATTTAAACATAAAAATATACAAAATATTTGGGGCTTTCCTTTTCTTTGTCTTTGTAGGGTCACGGTAAAACTCGCCCTTTTCCTTTGGTTGGTTTGCTGAAAGACCAACTCACAGTTACAGCAGATTAATAAGAAAAAGGGTTATTTATGAATACCACGCATATGAGTGGAACCACAAGAATGATTACCCAAAGTCTCAGGGATGGTCAGAGACTTTACAGATGCCTTTTAGAAGGGAGGGGGGAGAATGTAGAGTACAGGTACAGCAAGTGGTTGCTAGGGAGGATGAATAAAAGGCAGGAAACAGATTTATAAATTAATCTGAGAGACCATATTGTGTTTTAAATGATTTGGGGCCAGGTCTGCTAACATACAGAAAAGGAAGTCAGCCGTCCCTTTTAATCCCCAATCAGGTTAGCTGGGTTTTATGCAGATAGAGAGAAGCCCTCTTCCAATGTTTTCTGATCATGAATGGCCTTTAATTCAAAATATTCTTTATACCAAGGAGTCATATTTTGGGATGAAATTTCCTTAACTCCTTCATCTTATATTCTAGATCCAAAGTAAAAAGTCCCCAAAGTACCAGTCTCACCCCGCATTCTCTTAGAGCTCCTCCATTCACACAGTAAATATTTTTGAGACCTACTATGTACTAGGTATTTGGGTAGATGGGTGAAAATATATTACTGTCTTCTCTTCAAAACTCACAAACCAGTGGGGGAAACAGATTAGTAGGTAGTCAATTACAATACATTGTGATCATTTTTTAAAATGCTTAGTTTTTTAATTTTTTTTCTTATCTGGAAAAAAATGAAACCAGTATAAGTTTACAAACTTATGCTAAGAAGAAATTAAGGGAAAGGAAAAAAGCATAAGCAGAATAATAAAAAGTCAGAAGAATGTCTATTAATATTCTAAATGTGAGTTAGTGTCCACAACACACATTTGACAGGCTACTGGTAGCCTGCACAGTGAGTGCTGAGCTTCCTAGTAGCCAATGTAAAGAGAGAAATAAGAAGCTACTGGACAATTTGACATGATCAGCAGGAGAGGAAAGGTGTATAATCCTGTAGGAAGACATCCTGAGTCATGACCGAGAAGAATCTCAAAGCACAAGTGGGCACTATGCATGTAGATAAAGAAGGGGCGAATAACACAGGCAAACATTATACCATATCAGAGGCCTGGAGATGAGGTCGAGCGCAGCAAGCTCCAAGCTTTTGAGCAAAGTTCAGGATACTGTTACTTTGACTATTTCTGTTTGCTTGATTGGATCGGTTAGAACCAAATTGCCTAAAGAATCCTGCCAGCAATCTGCCTTTGCTGTTTCGGCAGCAAGTCATTTTAAAAGGTGAAATTCAGCAAGAGCTACATTGGTTGCAAGAGAAAAACACATTATGGAATTTGGCTTTTTCTTTTTTTTTTGGCCTGACAGAGTAGAGAATACACGAAAACCAATTCAAAGGTAAATGCTCTGCTAATAGAGAAGCATTGACAATAAAAAAAAAAGCCACTGTAGCCCCCCACTCGCCTGTCCTCCCCTATGCTACCCAGGTTACAGATGCTCATCCCTAATGCACATAGTGACTTGAGGTCCACGTTGCCCATCTACTACTCTAGATGTCCTCTGACCATGCCCCTGAAACCCCCTGAACAAATGCCCAGTGCTGACTATGTGAAGGAGATTTTCTTCCCCTGGTTTCTTATGGTTTTGCCCCTACCAATCGAGCAACCAGCCCCAGGGTGCTCATTGAGCACCTACTCTGTGCCGGGCATTGAACTGCAGCTGGGTCATTGGAGAACTGTCAGGTGGTCGTCATGCTATTTCTATATCATATAAAAATGTTTTGACTGCATTTTACCATTACTCCCTTTCCATTACATTCCATTACCTTCAAACTGGTTCTTGTTAGTGATGCGGGTTCGTGACTGCACTCCTGATCGTATGCTTGCTGATTTTCTCTTTTTGTGATCATGCTGTTTACGACTCCCACCTGTGAGTCCCCCTCCCTACACTACCGCAGGACATTATAGATCGTATTTGTTTTGTACAATTACTAAGTGCTCTCATGATCAGAACATTGTAAACTGACTAAGCCGCCTCACCCTCGTGATCTCCCCTAACTGCTGTTTTCTGCTTCATGTTTGCCCCCCCCCCAGAAAAGTTTTACACTAGTAAAATCAGAGCCTCAGACAACTCAGGGCTGCACTCAGAACCCCATGTTGGGACACTGAGGCAGCCACCAGCTGGCTTTCAATAAAAGGACTCCTCTTTAATTCAACTTGTCTGGTGGAGTGGTCTTTGGGGGGACTCCTAGGCATAATAGAACCTTATGAAACTTGTGTTATGCTTAAAGTTCCCCAGGAAACGTCTGAGCATAGATTTGCATGCGGGAGGTTTAGTGAGAAGTGATTTCAACTACAGCACCTGTGAGGAAGGGAGGGACACAGGCTGGACAAAGGGAGGAAGTGAACAATGCCTTGCCAACAGAGGCCTCAGCTGACCCTGCAGGGCACTGGAGCTGGGGTGTTCAAAGATGTTCCAAATTAAGGCAAAGGAGGCAGACCTTTGTGCCTCCGTCCTTCCCCCTGATGAGGGGGCACAACCTTGGACGGGGCAGTATCTTTTCTGGGAAGGGACTCAGTTGTGAGCTCTCAGCAGTCGACACTCTCAGCCACTGGAAAAATAATGCCTTGGTCTTGCAGGGAGGTCAGGGCAGCACACCACTGCACCATACGAAGGAGCTGAGATTTTATTCTCAGACTAGAGAGAAGTTACTGAAGTGGTATCGGCAGGAGGATGGCACGGTCTGGTGTTCGCTGTGAAAAGATCACTCCAGCTGGGTGATGAAGAGGAGGTGAGCAAGGCTGACAGCAGGGAGGCCAATTAGGAGGCTACTGGAGACATCCAGGCCAGAAGGATGGGGCTGCAGCGGGAATGAGCAGGCGGATGGCTTAAAACAGCAGGACACAGTGAAAGTCTGGCTGTGAAAGTAGGGAGGACTCTGGCTTGACACCTAAATAGATCACAAGATAGCAGGCACTGAAGAAGAGGCCGTTTCAGGAGGAGGCTGTGGGCTCCAGAGCAAGTCTGAAGTCCATAGCAGGCATTCCAGAGAAGATGTCCTATTCTTAAGTGTCACTCAGGAGAAAAATTGAGGCTGGACATACAGGCAGTCCCCGGGTTACGAGTGAGACAGGTTCTGTCGTTTTGTTCCTAAGTTGAATTTGTATGTTAATTGGAACAGGTACATTAACCTATTAGCCTCTGTTCCTAAGTGTGAGTTGTACATAAGCCAGATGTTTGTAACTTGGGGTCTGTATGCAAAGACAAAAAGCCTTAGCATAAAAACACTGCCTGAGGCCACAGGAGTAGATGAGACTTACCAGGAAGAATCCATCACTTGAAAAGGAATAGGGCCCATGAACGAGCCCCGGGAGTAACACAGTGTTTAAGGAAAGGGCGGCAGGGAGAAAGCCAGGGAAAGACGATAAGAAACAAAAGTCAGAGCTGTTGGTCAAACCTCAGAAGGGCTGATAATAGAGCTTTTACTGAACCTTTTCTGCGCCAGCCACTATGCTAGGATCCTGGCAAAGGTTATTTATTTTTATAGTCTTGGAAGTAGGGACAACTCCTGACTTCCCTTGACAACTGAAGAAACTGAGGCTTACACTGGTGTAGCTCGCCAGGTTGCACGCTCAGCAGGAGCAGGACCAGGAGTCGCTCTCAGATTATCCAAGTCCGTGTCCAATGTCCTTAACTAATGAACTGCTGCAGAGATGTTGGGACTACGGACAGTTTTCTGGAAAGAAGGAGTGGCCAAATGCCATGGGAACAGGAGAAGCAAGAGGGAAGTTGGCAGTGCCCAGGGTCTTTTCAACAAGGAGGACATTGGTAGATTGGCGGGGGTCCTTCTTCTGGAATGATGGGTATGGAAGCCAGAGTGTGCTGGGCCAAGGGGGAGTGAGCAGTTCCTCTGGCTACACTGGGCATAAGGTTCTAATAGGGAATTGACCACATCACTAGGGTTAGCAGTCACATTTTGACTTTCTTTTTTTAATTATTCATTTCTTCTTCTGCATGTGGCTATCTTGTTGACCAGAAGATCCATATAAATCCTATGGGTTCAAGATTATTGGGTGTATATGGAGAGGACAAGGACGGACAAAACTTGTTTAGGAGAGGGTAAGTAATTTAAAGTTAGAAAAAGAAGGCAAAATGACAGACAGCTACGTTTAACTCCATTATCCTTAAGATGTGGTCAAGGGCTGCTCAGCGGATCTCAGGATAACACTCAGGCTTTGTCGTATTGCCTCTGCTGTGATGTTGCTGTCTTTTTTGAGCTTGGGCAAAATCCTTATTATCATAATAACAGTAACAACATAATCACATTGCTTCAAGAAATGTTTGCAGAACTCCAATTATATGCTAAGTGCTGGGGATCCAGTTTAAATCAAAGTCCCTGTCCTAAGCAAACTCACGCTCTTGTTGGAGAGGCAGGAATATAAGCAAGTAAATGTGGTACCAAGTGATAAGAAACAATGAAGGTGGCACATGGGTTCACTGGAAAGTTCAAGGAAGGAAGTGGAATCAACTTGATGGGAGTGGGGGATACTGGGCAGAAAAGGTTTATTGAGGGAAACATTTAAGCTGGGTCGTAAATGATGGAGATAATGTCACACAGACAGAATATGGGGAGCAAGATGCATTCAGGAGGCTACATAGCTCCACATGGCTGGGACACAGACCCTTCTCTCTTCCTTTTCTTCCCTGAGGTTCACATTCAAGTTTATTTAGACAAAGTTTTTCAGCTCAGCTTATGGATTTGTGCCCACTGCAACCCCGTTATAATGACTGCCAGATGGCTTTTCTGTAGTTTAATTTTGTAGAGATGAATACCTTTTTTTATGTCACTTTAATAAAAATAATACTTTCTCATTATTGAACATCTGAATATACTGATAGATATAAAGCAGAAATAAACCATTGACCACAGTTATTTACATGTATAACTCAGAATCATTTAATTTACTTTCAATGTACTTCCTAATTTTTTCCTACATATATAGTGTCTATATGCACCATGTAAGGATGCTTTTGGTCATATATGACAGTGGTCCCATAAGATAATAATGAGCTGAAAACTCCTCTCACCTAACAACATTATAGCTGAAACACAGAATTTTCTAAGGAAACAGCAGGAGACAAGAGTAAAGGGAGGACTTTCCCCCTCAGAATACAGTACTTCACAGTTTGCAAAAGTCCTTCACTTTCATTATGTAACTGGTTCTCCCAGGTATGGAGAAAGGAAACTTTTGCGGATTGAAGGCTAATGTACTCCCAGCTTTACGCTTAGCTTTTTAAAGTGGTTTACATAAATCCCACTCCATGCCTGAGATGCAGTATTAATTCTCATCTCTGCTTAAAGATAAGGGAAATTGAGACCCAGAGAAGATAAGGACTTGTCCAAGGTCTGAACATAGAATTTTTAACCGAGGTCCATCTGACTTGCAAGTCTATTTTCTTTTTATTACGTGATCCTACCTTTTTTTTTCTATGTCTGCCTATTCTTAAACACAAGTGGATATGCATAATATAATATTGCATGCCTAAACAGAGCAGTGAAGTGTTTGTTGGACTACAGCTGGCTCGCCCTTGACATGACATGATTTCCAAGCTCTTCTATTTAGGCAGGCAGGGCTTGGGGAAAAATGCTACTTTCACACTGACCTTTACCTATGAATGCAAATGATTGAGATGAGGGTGGGGAAAGGCTAGATTTAAATCATTTCTTGAATCTCAAATCTGAAAATATGAACTTGTCACGTGCACTTTTAATGATATGAACATATGCAAAATTCCAAAATCTTTTCATTTTAATGAATTGATTTTCTGGAATATATCTGAACAGGTTTGGCCATACAGTTTGCAGGTATAAAAAGAGAAAGATTGGACCCAAACGTGGGCTCCATTAAAACACTAAAGCAGCCCTTTCTGCGACCCTTAGGGAGGGCCCATACAGTGTTGTTCTGGATTCCCACAGTTAACTTAAAGGGAAATTTTCACAATGTCTGAAGCCCTTGATGTCCTGCAGATAAAGGAGGAGGATGTCCTCAAATTCCTTGCAGCAGGGACCCACTGAGGTGGCACCAACCTTGACTTCCAAATGGAACAGGGCATCTACAAAAGGAAAAGTGAACGCATCTACATCGTAAATCTGAAGAGGACCTGGGAGAAGCTTCTGCTGCTTCTCAGGCCATTGTTGCCATTAAAAACCCTGCTGATGCAGTGTCACATCCTCCAGGAATAGAGTCCAGCGAGCTGTGCTGAAGTTTGCTGCTGCCACTGGAGCCACTCCTAGTGCTGGCCGCTTCACTCCCAGAACCTTCACTAACTAGGTCCAGACAGCCTTCCGGGAGCCTCATCTTGTACTGGTTACTGATCCCAGGTCTGACCACCAGCCTCTCACAG
>CAUYQV010082322.1:0-20499 GCA_963574575.1 Galagoides demidoff
GAATATTAACGTTTTAACACAATAACTAAGAAAGTTACATGAAGGCTATGTTAACCAGTTTGATGGAAGTGCCTTGGATTGTGTGTGAAAACACCACACTGTACCCCAGAAGTGCATTAATGTACACAGTTACCATTCAATAAAAAAAAAAAAGAAAGGAAAAGGCTTGCACCAGATGCAATCCCTTGACCTTAGACTTCTTAACCACCAGAAACATAAGAAATAAATTTTCTTTTTAAATAAATTGCCACTCTCAGGTATTCATTTACAGCAACAGAAAACAACTAAGACATGTATGCCATGTGTGATTACATTTTGCGTCCTGATCTAAAAACCTGGACCAGAAAGGAAAGGGGGGAAAGAAAGGATGTTGTTGTACTGTGTTTCTATGAAAGTTGTTATTGGGATAATCAGCACAAGTTGGGTGAAGTCCATAGATTAGAGAGCAGTGTTAGATCAACATTAATGTACTAACTTTGGTGCATGTACTGTGGCTGTGTAGGAGAATGTTCCTGTTAGGAGATTGTCTCAATCCATTTTCTATTGTTATAAATGACTACCTAAGACTAGGTAATTTATTAAAAAAAAAACAAAACTATATTTCCTATTGTTTTAGAGGCTGGGAAGTCCCAGGTCTAGGGGCCTCATTTGGTGAGGACCTTCTTGCTGATGGGAAAATCTCTGCAGAGCTTCCAGGCGGTACAGGGCTGAGTGTCCTAGCTCAGGTCTTCCCCATCTAAGCCACCAGTCCTATCATGGTGGCCCCATCCTGATGACCTTGTCTAATCCTAATTACCTTCAATAAATATAATGAATTTTAGTCAGATTTCCCACACTTCTAATACCATCACAATGGCAACCAAATTTCAACACGATTTTGAGGGAATAAATTCAAGTCCTAGCACAGATACACACTAAAGCAGCGGTTCTCAACCTATGAGTTAAGACCCACAGGAACTGTATTAAAGGGCCATAGCATTAGGAAGGTTGAGAACCACTGCACTAAAGGGATATACTTCTAACTTAACCCTAAATGATTCAGAAAATTAAATTTTGTCTATGTGTGTATGTATACAAGGAGAGAGAAAAAAAATAAATATATTTTTAAAGAATATATAAGAAATTTTTTTAGTAACTTTTCTACAGGTGTTCTATTTTTTAAAGAGGTTAAAAAAATTAAAAATCAAATACCCTTAGGTGGGTTATTGGGTCATCAGTCATTCACATCTTAGTATGAATTAGTCCAATTAGATTACTTTCCTTTTACTGTGTCTTGTTGACAGCAGCTTTCCTAAGGAAATGGAAGTGTACTGGGTCATGGAAGAGGATAAGCAGCTTGAGTATTTGAAATGCTTTGTAGAGGATAGAAGAGTTAGACAAAATAGGGCTGCTATTATGAGGGAACTTATAAATAATAAAAACACAAAGAACTGATGGACCCAAGGAGGTAGAAGAGGAATTCAGAAAATGAGGCAAGAGGGAACAATAGTCTAGACCAGTGTTTTTCAACTTTTTCTTATCTTACAGCACATTTGAACCTATAGCTAAACTTCCACAGCACATCTAAATTATGTTGATCAAAAAAAAAAAAAAAAAAAGAGTGAGGCTTAATGCCTGTAGCTCAGCGGCTAGAGCACCAGCCACATACACCAGGGCTGGTAGGTTTGAACCCAGCCTGGGCCTGCCAAACAACAATGGCAACTACAACAAAAAAATAGCCAGGCACTTGTAGTCCAAGCTACGTGGGAGGCTGAGATAAGAGAATCACTTGAGGCCAAGAGTTTGAGGTTGCTGTGAGCTATGATGCCATAGCACTCTACTCAAGGTGACATAGTGAGACTCTGTCTCAAAAAAAAAAAAAAGAGCGAGATAAAAAGAAATATACTTAACTGTTCTTTTAACTTCTTTTGAAAATAATTTAATTAATGATCTTTAAAAATTTTTGCAGCACACTCAAGATCCTGTCATGACACACAGTGTGTTGTGACACACCACTTGAAAATCCCTGGTCTAGACTTTTGTTTGTATCATTGCCCTGACTTCTCTTTCTCAGTCATACTCTTTCCAACTTGGTTGCAAATTAGAATCACCTGGGGTGCCTGAACTCACTTTTGAACAATCAAATCAGAATCTAGGGTGCGCAGCATTTAAGAAACACCCCAGTGACTTGAGTGTGCAGTCAGGATGCAGCATCTCTGAGCTGTGCTATGGGGTGAACAGGACACTTGTTCATCAAAGTAGGATGGCCTTGCATTGGGCTGTCCTACGTCCGGCCTCTGCCCCTCTGACCACATCTTCACATGATCACCAGGCTGATCTCTCTAAACCATAGCTCTAATCCTGTCAGTTTCTCAGTAGAAAAACTTCCCTGAATTCTAGGGTGCTGACCCTGACATGTGAGGCCTCTCATTAGCTGTCCCTAACCAGCCTTCTCTACCACTATAGTGCATGATTCCACAGCCACTCTCTTCTTTAAAGTTAAACATTCATTATTTCATTTCAATTTTTTTTAGTGACACTGCATTGTTCTCAGTTCCCCAGACCTGACGTACTTTCTCCTGCCTCCACTACTCCTATCACAGGGCCATTCTTTTTGTCTTGCCTCTAATGTTAGACCCTTGAAGTCCTCTCATTTTTCAACACTCATATTGAATGCCACTTCCTTCGTGAAGGTCCCCTAGATCATTGGAGTTGTGTTTAAAGCTCTTTCCTGGCATTTTGCATACCTCTACAATGACATACTATTATAACCTGCTTTGTTTTGCTGCTGTTTCTTTCATTAAATCATAACCACAATAAAATTTTGCTCCTTGGTTTATTCAGTCTGAAATAATTAATTCTTGTCCCACCGAATCTTGAGTTCAGAATCTCATGAACCTGTATGCTTTTTAACTGAAGAGTCCTGGAAATCCTGATTCAACTAGCATGGCCTGAAATCCAAGTGATACATCAGAAGTCTGTACCCACAAGTCTATTCTTTGAAGTGTCAAGACGTTGAAGTACCTGGTACAGTCCTTTGCTATCAGGTTTGAGATAGTCCTTCTTTGTTGGAGACACAGACTCAAGTCTGTAGCTAATAGCATAACCTTCAGTAAGCGTCAGAGTCCATAAAAGTACCTTATATTATAGAGGAAAATATCAGTGGTTAATTTATTATTATACTTTTCAAATGTACAGGTCTGATGAGAATTTATAAGAATGATATAACTGACAAGGAAATTTAATTGCTTCTTGGCATGCCTAACAAGATGCTAAAGCCATTTCAAGACAATCTTTGAGACAATATGTCTCTAAGAATAATGGTTGAGCCTATTTTCTGAGAAGTCAGTGAATGTTACATCTCATTTATTAAAATAAATGCACACAATTTTGTAGAGGAAAAACCTTTGAGATATAATAATCCTGAGACATAATGTAATTATATACCACCATCCTAGCAAACATATACTAAGAATATACCAAGAATATGAAGAGATTCAATAATTTTGGCACAGACCCTAGACAGCTGTATTTTTATATAACTCTGTCGACGAGTCTGACATGCATCCTTGATAGAAAATCAGGAGTATAGAATGTATGAGATTCAAATTAAAGAATTAAGGCTGGGACCAAGTTCACATTTTAAATAATAACTGAAATGATGACCAGTACTATAATATCATTGTCTAATATCATCAGGCAAAGCACCACCCCGATTCTGACAAAGTTGGAAACATTCAAGAGCTTACGTCAATGTTTCCTCGGAAGTGAAAACCTACGTAATGCAAGTGCACTGGCAAGTACACAAGGACTTGTCATGTATCATGTAATTTCTGAAAACCTGCAGATTAATAAAATATTTTCTCTCTCCAGATTCAACAGAGTGTCTCTTCTCATTTGACAACTGTTCCATGACACTTGGCGATCGTAACATACCACAAGCCCTAATTATCTGTAGCACTCCTTTTCTCATAAAGTGAAAGAACAAATCTTTGTGACTTTTCAAGGACCCTCTGGGAAATCTCAAAATGGACTTTGTTGTAAAAAATATCCTGAAACCTCCTTTCCCCCTACATTCCTGAATTTGGATCTGACACTGAGCAGGCAAAAATCGGAAGTCGTTAGAGGACATTTGGACATTTGATAAAGGAGTTATACTGAGGGACAATGGGCACCTGAAAATGGCAGTTTTCTATTTAGTCAAAATAGCAATACATTAAAAAAAAACAATGGAAAATAACATGATTGTAAAAGACATAGAAGTTTTTTCATAATTGTGATATTTTTTTCTTGAATAATCAAGGGTATGACAACGTTAACATAAAGAATCTCTGCTGTCTGTACAGATTACACAGAAGTGAAAAACAACCCTTTATATTGTTGGCAAAAGGATTAATAAATCAAAGAAGCGATTCCGTTAAAGTAAATGAGACTTTACTAAAATTTTAACATATCCCACAGCTTCTTTTAGGAATTAACTATTACAGACCAAGGAAAGCAAAATTCACATACCACGCTCTGTCCTTCATTGCTCTCTTTCGCATTCTGGAATAACCTGACACTTTAGAACAGATCTCAGGGTTTCATGAGGTCAAAACTAATAATTATAAAATGTTATTCTGCTAACGTGTAATGTGTTCCTCATTGCTGTCTTCAAATGAAAAGGAGTATTTTAAAATTTTCTCAGTTTTAATTTCTAACACAGCAAGTATTAATAATTACTTCTCAAACAAACAAACTTTGGGCTTTTGCTTAAAAATAATTTTAACAGTGTCCCGAAATCCCGAGACTAGGAATTTGACAGTTGCTTCTCCAAATCAACTGCCACCATGTGATTCTGGGTCCTCGATAGGTAAAACATACGGGTCCAGAAACCCAGAGAGAACATAAAGAGTGAGTTGCCCACTTGCCATCACTCCCACTAACCCACGTGTGGAATTTGTTTCCCATCCTTGTAACTCCAAAATTTATGAGTTTAGAAGTTCTGGTTTGCAAAGAAAAAAAATACTTCCACCACGAGACACAGCAAAATTCCCATTCAATGTTTAGCTGTGGTTGTTAGTGGGCCTCTTTTGACTACTTGTGCCAGCAGTAAACAGGAAAGGCATCCCCATCTTGCTGTTCTTACACAATGAGGACAGGGGACAACATGTTCAGCATCCAATTTAGATAACAAATGGAAGTGCACCAGACAGGGCTATGACACTCAGGCCCCTCAGATAAACGTCTGGCCACATCAGGTCAGCCACAGAGACTAACCAAGTTACCACTTGTGGATCTGAAATGGAAGCCAAGGAGGAAGATCAAGAGCAGGAGTTGCAACCTCTGTATGAATCTAGAGGTAGCAGTGGTGGCTGCAATTCCTTCCGTGTCCTCTCTCTTGGAAGTTTCCCCAAGAAAAATGACCAAACAGAATTCTTGGAAAAGCTGTTCTCAGAAGTTAATGGACAAAGCTCATGGATCCGAGTGGCACAATGTGGGTTGGGAGGGATGCTGTGGTGCTCCCCCAGTCCCTCTTTAGGGTTGAGGCACTCAATCCCCCAATTGTTGATGGTCTTTCTAAGAAATAAGGACTCTAGCTGAGATGTTCTCCCAGAATTGCCTTCAACCAAAGACAGCCCCTAGCTCAGGATCACAGACCCTCCCTGGAAGAAAGCTGGTGATGGGGTTGTGAATGTTTTGGTCCCTTTGCCTCAAAGGTTGGATAGCTCTGGGTGGAGAGGAGGGAGTCCAGCTTCTGAGATTCCTATGCTGGTGTAAGGCCTTTCTTATGACATCAGTGCAGTTCCTTCTACCCAGCGCTATACCTTAACTCCCACGCAGGTGTCCAATGTGAGGCTACCACCCAGCAAACTTCCCCACCTGAGGCTTGACCTCAGAACGTGCCTCCTGAAGATTTAATCTAAGACAAGTCCTATTCATCATCTTGTTCATTTCGGTTCCACACATTTTTCAAAATTATATATTTGACTTAAAACGTACATATCAATGTATCCTAAAATTAGGACCTGAGGAAGCGTGAGGCCCTCTTTTCTGTTCAGGTCAATTTGGGAAATTCTTGGTTAATTAAAATTCCACTAAATTTACAATGAAAATTCTCAGGCCTTTAAATATACTAGTTTGAGAGTGAATTGCAAAAAGGAGGTCCTCGTGGCAAACAAATCCCTCCCAAAGATTTTTGACCATGGATTTAAAAATTTTCACTTCTTCATTTATTTTTGCTGCATACCTACTAACATCTCCTAGAAGCAGTTCCCTATAGGACACCATTTTGGAAATACTAGTGTCTATAGACATTTAATTATCAATCATTTTGTGTGGCATCTTTAAAAGTTTAAATGGCTTTGGAGGATGCTCTTTGTAAGCATAAGTCATTTATAAAAGCTGTTCAAGGAAGTTAGGGCTGATACCTCCATTTTATGTCAATAAATTGCTCATTAACAGAGATATTGAAACCAATCCACTGAATTCTGAACAGCTTCAGAGCTGGAGATGGTATTTTGCAAAGTTAGCCCCACCTAAACTTCAGTTGTAACAGTTTATAAATGCATTTCCTTAGAGTAATTATACTGAACCAGCTGAAGGGGCTCTTTAATGAACTCATGAGGGCTCTGTGATGCCTGGCCTGCAGGTGCCCTTTGGCAAAAGGGACTCACAGGCCCCTTCCCGCATAGGTTGCTGTGACTCTTGCCAAGTGAACTGAGCAGCACAAGCCTGATGATGGGCCGTGGATTGACTAAACACCACTGGGGGGATTGGCATGAGTCACTTCCCAGTAGAGCACGCCATGCAGATGGTGGGCGCCTGACTCAGTCAAATTCTCTCTTTTAGGAAGTCTAGATGCTGGGGCAGATCTCTCAATCTAAGGATGTAACCCAAACAACACGAGCTCTTGTTCTGAGGGCTCTGTTTCGGTTCCACATTAGATTTGTTGTGCTTCTCTGTCTTAGCAGCACACAGACCCAGGGTAACTGGGCAGCTGGAGAGATGGCTTCCCTCATTACTCTACCAGTCCTGTGCATCTTTGTATAAATTCCCTGTATCAAGGGGATCTTTGCAGCCACATAAAACTTTGACTGATATAGCAGTTAGTTTTTTTTGTTTGTTTGTTTGGGTTTTTTATTTGTTTGTTTTGAGACAAAGTCTCACTGTCACCCTGAGTAGAGTACTATGGCCTCACAGCTCACAGCAACCTCAAACTCTTGAGCTCAAGCAATTCTCTTGCCTCAGACTCCTGAGTAACTGGGACTACAGCCACAACACCTGGCTAATTTTTCCATTTTTAGTAGACACAGGGTCTCACTTTTGCTCAAGCTGGTCTTAAAATCCTGAGTTCAGGCAATCTTCCTGCCTTGGCCTCCCAGAGTGCTGGAATTACAGGCATGAGCCATCATGCCCAGCCAGCAGTTAGTATTAAGACTAGAGTTGCAACAGGCCCTCAGTGAAAGTGAGAACTATTTTTACATGTCCCTGACTGGAGGACAGTGATATACACTGTCCTGAGGTGGAAAATCAGCAGGTCCGGGGTGTGTAGGAGTGAAACAATTAATTAAGCTTTCAGGGTTTGGTTTCAGGATATAGGTAAGGTACCCACCAAGGACAAGGCCTTAAGGCAATGACAAAAGTCATTTCATAGGATAAGGAGAAGTGTCCAGGTAAGAATAAGTGGGTTGGTTTGGATGACTCAGGGTAACTTCAGTTGGAAAAAGAATTGAGTCTGTTCCCCAACTACTCTGCTCCAAGTGGATAAGGGGAAATGACCCCATTTTAAAAAGTACTATTTCCTGGTGATTCATCTTCTTTTGGACAGATGCAGAATGAGATCAGAAGCTGATTAGATTCAGAACTTGAGTGGAAGCCAAATTCCTCGATGCAAGTGTCTACGGTCAATGTCATGGCCCTAATTGGCATAAACAGGAATTATGAAAATTAGAGTGATATCTGGGAAGTGTTGGACAAGCCCATGATTAGAAGATTCCCCAACACAGCTCAAGTTACTTCCGATAATTCATCTTGCCCCCATTTCCACGGGGTGTAACAATCCACCTCAATAGAAAGTGTTATTTGTGATTGTGCAGTTAAGTGTAGATTTATCCAGGGTATTATGTAAACTCCAGACCAGGGAAGAGAAAAATTATATTTAGAATCCATTGCAGTTTTGTTAAGAGAGAGAGAGATTACCAGATTCCAGGGGGAGTATATGGACCTGGGCATTAAGATCATATAGTTGAGGTAGAGCGATACCTCATGCAGTAGGGTGGAGCTGACTTTCAAGCTCTAAGGCTGACAGCTAATGCTGACGTCAACACTTGCCGGTCTGGATAATGATAGCAATCCTGTTAGCTATTAATATACATAATGTTTTATAAAGAAAACTCTGCATTTTTCCAAAACAAGAAACTTGGTGAGAATAGCACTGTTTTGTATTTTTACACATCTCTTTAATGTGTGGCTTGAATGAAAGACAACTGGATTTTCATATTTTCTCTGCATTCAGTCTGTGAAATATATTTTCAGTGGAAATATATGAGGAAAATATGGCCTCCAAAGATATGTAGTAAGATAAAAATAAGGGGTATTTTAAGAGTCTTTTCAGATAATTGTGGACAGTCTGCCACAAGTGGGAGTTTCTTCAAAGTTGATTACAATATGGAATCTGAAACCATGGCAATAAACTTGTCATGTTCTGTTACATTAAAATCCATTTGTCCATCTTGTACTTTGAATGCATCTTTTACTATACATAAGTTTGTAACAGCATGCATTGGTCAATAAGAAAATATTGGTTTACTGAGTTACACAGATCTTCCAAACAGTAACACAGTTCCTTATAGAATATCAAAAAGGTAAATTTGTTAATATCACTACCATCTTTAAATATTTGGAAGCTATTAATTTCAGAGATATAAGTTTTCTAATTTTCGTTTCAAAACTTGAATTTTACCATTTTCTATCAGGCTAAGTTCCTTTGTGAGAAAAATGTGTGCCAGACACCTAAGTCTGAACAACCATAGCGTGTCTGTCAGTCGTTCCTTCCAATAAATGTGGTGCTCTCTGAACACGGCAGCGAGGTCCTCTCACGGCTCACTCTCATAAAGGAATTGTCTCTAGGCGCTATCCTACTTCAGTATGCAGCAGAAGTGCTTTCTATGGAGCACTCATTTTGTCACTCAGAATGTTATAAAATAATTTTCTTCTTTACTGTTTCATCATGACCAATCAGTAAAGCTGACTTTTTTTTTTCCTTTACAGAGAGGGTATGATGGTGAAGAATATAACGCCTTTTGGAACAGCTGGGAGCTGAGTCCAGACTTCGAAAGTTTTACCCACTGCTGTGGTCTGAATGGTGGTATACTCCCACCCCCACCCCCCTCGCCCCACCAAATTCCTCTTTGGAACCTGATACCCAATGTGGTAATATTAAGAGGTGGGACGTTTTGGGAAATGGTGAAAGCACAAGGGCTCCCCGCTTGTGGAAAGGATTAGTGCTCTTACGAAAGAGTTAGAGGGAGCTGCCTTGTTCCTTCTGCCATGTGAGGACACAGCTAGAAGTCCCTGTCTGTAAGGAATGGGCCCTCAGCAGACAGACAGAATTTGTCAGAGCCTTAATCTTATACATGTATGTCCTAGTCTCCAGAACTGTGAACAACAAATATGTGTTGTTTATAAATTACACAGTCTAAAATATTCCGTTACAGAAACCTAAATGGACTAAAACTCCCACCCTTTCTTTTGTACCCTCAGTATAAGTGTCAACAGCGTGAAAAAGGCAAATAACATCTTAGTTTCATTGGGAACATAGTTTTAATTGTGTAAACCCCAGTAACAGGTGTCAGGGAACCCAGGGGACCCGCAGACCACACTTTGAGAACCACTCACATAAGGACACTGTGGGGTTTCCTGAGATAGCCCTGAGAATACATAAATTTTCTGTATTCATTTTTATGATAAACTAAAATATGTGTATACAAACACGCCCTGGGCCACCTCCCATTTCCAGCAGTGTCACATACCCCAGGCCTACATTACATTGTCTGGCTGTAGTGGCATCACATTTTGATGTAGTTCAAATAGGAAAGCACATGGAAGTAAGGAGAGGCTGAACTGCAAGAAGCCGGGCTGTGGCGATCAGGACCGCGCTCATGGAGGAGGGGGTTATCTCATAGCTCCCGACCATAAGCAGGAAGGGTATTTGAAACTATTCAACAAAAGCATTTTCTATTCTGAGCCCAGAGATCTAATGGAATTAGAGGCCCATTTCACATAAGAAGGCCGCTGAAAGACAGCCCTTACTTCCAGATAGCCAGACAGCTAATGGAGTTAGTAAGAAGCACCTCGTTAAAACTGCTACTCAAGGATGGAGCTTTGGGTTAATCGGAGTTATGTTTCTCCTAAACTAAGAAATATGATTTTGAATAGGACATTCTCTAGGTAACTATTCTTAAATTTAAAATACAGAAGTGCAATAAGTAAAACACTGGCTCTAAGATAGAACGTTTTACTATTTTATCATCGGCAACTTAATTGCCATAAATTAATGTTGCTGGTTTTGTTTTGACTGGTGTTGTAGTTTTGTTGATATTTACTCTAGAAAGCTTATTTGAATTTCTAGTTAATAAAAACTATAGGCCAGGAATGGTGGCTCACACCTGTAATCCTAGTACTCTGGGAGGCTGAGGCAGGTGGATTGCCCTGAGCTCAGAGGTTTGAAAACAGCCTGAATGAGACCCCATCTCTAAAAAAAAAAAAACGGGGCTTTGTGGCAGGCGTATGTAGTCCCAGCTACTTGGGAGGCTGAGGCAAGAGAATCACTTAAGCCCAAGAGTTGCAAGTTGCTGTGAGTGATGATGCCATGGCACTCTACCCAGGGCCACGAAGTGAGACTCTGTCTCAATAGAAAAAATAAATAAATAAAATAAAATTTAAAAAAGCTTCAAACTAAGACAACTGAAAGCAAAATTTAAAAATAAAAAAATTAAAACTACAGGCATAGGGAGTTTGTTTTTTTTTTTTTTTTTTACTTGTACAGGAGAGATCATAATAAAAATATACTACAACGCTGGTAGTCTGTGAGAATCTTTTACAGAATTCTGGAATGGGTGCATGCATTATTCCAGTGATATAGAGAGTGAGAAGGTTGCTGATGGTATCAGAAAGGCCTGGTGGCTGGTAGCTCCCTGGCAGTCAGAATGCTCTGTGGCAGTGCTCCAAGAGTTTTTCTCTTTCACTGACAGATGGGAAGGGCCCCTGCCAGATTTAAAGGTACTGCTTACAGCCCATAATGGGCTTGGGAAGAGTTGGGAATGGGCAGGTGTAGGAGAAGTCAAGTGGGGTGGAATTCCAGGAGCTGGAGAGCAGCAACCAAATGTGCTGTTGCCACTGTTTACAGAGGGACAACGCAGGTCTGGGCAGGCCCTTCACATTTGTAAGAGCCAGGGCAAGAGTTCAGAGCCTAAGTATCACATGCCTACATTTAAAAGTCCTAAACCACAAGCAGCTGAACAACATACTTTCTATCCCTCTTCTTTGACAAATACATCCTCAAAATGATTCAATAGAAAAAGTTTAAAGTTTATAATTGACCGAAAGTTTGACACAGTATCAAACATGACTGAATATAGTTATTGTGTATTCTGGGAATTTGGTTGATGGGCCTGTGGCGTTTGGATGAATAATAAATAAATATATTAATAATTCATAAATACATAATAAAGTGCTTTTTTATAAAATTTATTTTTTGCCTTTATTTTAGCAAAATTGATAATTATGTAGTTATACTCAAGATTTTCAGTAATTTGTGTTCTAACAAAAGTAATGATCCCAAGCTGCATTTACAATATGATATCATACGTGTAGCTATTTACATTTAAATTAACTAAAATTGTATAACTTTTAAAATTCAGTTCTTCTGTTGCAGCAGTCACATTTCAGGTGTTCAAGAGTCACAGTGGCTAGCAGTTACCATATGGGACAACACAGACATAAAGCACTTTATCATTGCATATAATTCTACATTCATGTACCATATTATGACATTTTAGTCAACAACAGACACATATACAGTGGTGGACCCATGAGATTATAACAGAACTGAAAAATTCTTATCTCCTAGTAATGCTGTAGCCATTGTAACATTGTAGTATAATACATTACTCATGTGTTTTGCTGATGCTGGTATACACCTACTTCACTGCCAGTTGTATAATAAAAACAGCACATACAACTATGTACAGTACCTAATACTTGATATGATAATAAATGACTATGTAACTTATGTATTTATTATACTTTTAATTAGTTTAGTATAATCCTTCTACACACACATATAAAAGTTAACTGTAAAATAGCCTCAGACCGGTCCTGCAGAAGAAGGTATTACCATCATAGCATACGACAGCATGGTATTGCCCTTTCAGTGGCTCAAGATATGGAAGTGGAAGACAGTCTTAGTTTTTAACAGAAAGTTTTAAAAAGAGCCAGGAATAAGGCTCCCGGAGAGACTATGGTAAACACGGCCTTCATGGAGAAGGAGAGATTCACCTAGGAACCCCGTAAGGTCAGGTTCAGTAAGGCCCTGAACACAGGACTGACTAACATGGTCTGCCAGACTCTTCCCTTTGGTGGCTAGAGATAGTATTACATAATAAATGCATTCCACAAGTGTTTGTCAAGAACCTCTGTGTGTTCTTACTGAGCTAAGCTGGGTGGAGGATTCAAAGGTGATCTCTGCCCCCAACAAATCAGAAGTTTCAAATTCAGATGTTTTCAGAGCCAGACAGGTAACAGGAATGAGTGAAGAAGGCCTGGTGTAAGAAAACTGAGAATGACAACTGCCACGCAGTCTCTTGAGTCAAAGAGACAGCAGGAGTGACAGAGGCCGGACACCTACACACACCACGCTGCTTTCAAAAGTGTAGCCACCACAAACATCTAGCAGATCATTTTTAAGATGGCCCAGTGTTGCCAAATTTTAGAATTTTCTATGACAATTCAGAAATTCAGGTTTTTATTCAAAATGTCCATATTTTTAAAGATTGGTAAGTGATTTTTTTTTCTTTCTTAATTCTAAACCTTTTTAACCCTGTGAACCAAACAAAATATCCCTTGGGCTGGATTCAGCTTTAGGCCTCCAGCACGTGGCTGGGTCCTAGATTTGTAATTCATCCTACTTCAAAGATTTCAGAGGACAAATACGGGCTTTCGGTACATCCAAACAACTTAACAACAATTGTTTGCCTCCACACACTCTTTTCACATCATAGAGCCAGAAGGAAACTTAGAGCTCATTAATATAATGTTCTCATTTTACAGAAGAGGAAGTTGAAGTCCAGATGCAGAAGAAAAGGTCACTAAGGTTCTGCTCAAGGTGAGATTTTGTCAGCCCCATGGCACGTAAAGCAGTAAAGGCATTCAGATGCGTCTGCTACACTAGTGCGGCTGTGCCCCAGCCCTCGGAATACAGCATCAGTGCCCAGGCTGTTTGCAGGTCCAAGTCCTGGGAACCTTGCTCATACCTGAGCCCACTAGGAATGGTTATGGTCCAGGATGGAGGAGTCTGGAACTTAACTTGAAGGGAGAACATTTGGACTGATAATAAGAGGAGGCCATAGAGAGAGTGATGAAGGTTCTGAGTAGCTCCCTCTGAGAGGTTGTGAGCAAGTTAGCGTGCCAAGTGAACCTAGGAGCTAGGGAGGTCACCTGTGTGTCCCTCAGCCTTCAAGGGGACTTGCCTTTGCCCTCCATTCTCTGAGAGTTTCTGGGGGCAAGAAAAATCTACTTTTGCCACCGTCTGCCTTCAGGTGGACATGTTTAAAGGAAGAGCACATGGTAACATGGATGTTTTAAAAGTTGCATTAGTAAGTTGAGAAGTACTAAAATAACCCCTTGCAGAAAAACTGAACTGTGAAGAAAAGCACGTAGAAGGGAAAAAGTACTATAATTGAACTACCCAGAAATCATCTGATATCATTTTGTATTTCACAAACTATGTCATTGTGTGGGTAATGTATGATAAGATACAGTATTTATTAAATATCTGCTCTGATTATGAAAGTTGAGATTCTATTTCTCCTCTTTGGTAATCTGTTTTTCACTTTGTTGTGAACATTTACTTGTTTGGATTGTTCTTCTGGGACTTTAATGACTTCAGAATATTCCATGGCATGGAGTCTCATAATTTATTTTGGTGGTTTCTTTGAGGGGGTCAAAAACTATGTAACTAGGAAAGTTTCTCAGACAGTTTAATGCCACAGTCTTGAATCGTTTCCTGAAAAAAAGAACTGCTTTTGATTTCTGCCAAAGCCTGGTAATGGTGAGGTAGAGTCTCTTAAGTGGAGAGGGGACAGATGGAGACAGATTTAGCTCATCACAGCTTCCTGGGACACTCACCAAGTAATTTTCAAAATCAGCCTCGTTACTAGCCAAGCACTGTGGCAGGTACCTGTAGTCCCAGCTACTCGGAAGGTTGAGGCAGGAGGATCACTTGAACCCAAAGGTATGAGGCTGCTGTGAGCTATGACACATAGCACGCTACACCTTTACCTCTCCCCCCCCCCAAAAAAAAAACAAAAAAAAAAACAAAATCAGCTGATCAGCTTATTGGGATACTTGGCCTCCAACACTCACATTAAGCCAAGAAAATATCCTAAAGTTAGGATGGCGTCTGTCTGGGACTCTGGCTGATATTACCCCACACAGGGCATCAACCCATTTATATTGACACCAAAAATGGGAATTCCTCTTGGAAAAGTTGATGAGGATGCCACTGGCCCTGAGCCCAGAGAGTCCCAAGGCTCTTGCCCTACTCCCAGCTGTACTGATAGGCCTGATTTGCAAAGCCCTAGCCCCCTCAGCTTGGCAGAAAGGAGCACGGAGTGTTTCTTCCTTTGCCAAAACTACCGGTGCCCTCCTGGCTACTGGTCCACCAAGTAAACAGGGCCTTCTCCAGAGGCAGCTGGTTCCTTCCCAGCAAGAGCCCACAGCAAACCCAGGACAAAAAGCTGTCCTTCAGGCAAGAAGCCCAGTAAATACACAACACCCAAGGCGGGATTTTTTGCCTTTGGTTTTCCTGCAAAAGGCCAACTCAGCTTCTGTTCTTTCCCTGCCCCCCTTCTCTGGCTGCGGAAGCTATTTTTAAATCACCCTAGCAACTGGAGGACACAGGCTGGGCCTCCTGTGATGCTCAGTCACTAGGGACTGAGCTGGAGGTTGCTGGGAGAGCGTGGCTGCCCTGCCAAGAGCCGCAGCCGTTTCTCTCCTCCCCTGGCAGAAGGATGTCGGCAGAGGGCATAAAGACCCAGGTTCTCTGCCCCACCTCTGCCTTTGTTCCTAACTTGGCCACTGTCAGTTCTAAGAAAACTTTTCAGACTTTGAGAAAGAAAACCTGTGAAAGGTGCTCAGAAACATCCTTTGCCACAGGGCAGTGCTGGGCAGCGGGAGGGCAGGGCTGGTGGGGGATGCGGCCCACCCCACACAGTAGATAAAGGCATACGTGGTCTGCAGAGCATTTAAAACCAATAATGAACTCCACTTAAAACCGGTTTGCTCTTCACTATCATCACAGCGCAGCAATTCCTTTGTCAGTGATAAGTGCTCCTTGACCGTCCCCTCCCTTGTGAACCTGCTGATCCAGTGACTCCCCTTCTGGGGAAAGCATCAGCTTCTATCCAGTCTTTTGTGCTAGTGTTTGACCATGAGAAACAGACCACCTGGCTGCATGGACCACAACCATGCACCTGAAGTGACAAGCATCTGAGGAGCCTTTCCTCCCAGGACAAATGAGTGACAGGGAGCAAGGCCCTCAGAAGACCTTCCCGCACCCTCGAGGTGGTGCCACAAAGCCCCATTCTCCTCTGAGAAAGGGGTTACCACTTGAGCCAAAGGCATTGTCCCTCCAAGGGGGTTAGATTGACCACAGGATAGCCAAGAGAGGTAAGGCGGAGGGGCAGAAGTCACAGTACATTTCCATGTACTTGAAGTTTGGCCTGGGGCCTATTTCTGCATTTTTCAGTTCTGAGACCAAACATGCAAATGCAATAAATATATGCTAAATGAATTATATCTTATTGCATTGCCAAATTTCATGCTACACCCCAAAGGGATTTTTGTAAGTACAGTGGGCTGTGACAATGTACAGGCATGTGCTGAATTGGAGCCTTTGGTGATATTTACTCTTTAAAGGAATTGTATGTTGTTTCTGCATTTTTATACTACCCCATCTGGAACTGTTCCCTTAGCCTCCCTTATATGTCCCTCAGTTGAGCTAAATTCTCTTACTTTGGTAAGAGCACCATTCACATCAGTGCATAAGACACAAGAGTTCGGGACCTTGGCAGTCTGAAAATACACTTGTGGTTTGGATTAATCTTGTCTTTCTATTTTTAATCCCCTTGCATATTTACATAGGACTTTCCCCCTCGGAGGTTCCTATTGCATCTCAGCCATGAACTGCCCTTCCTCCTGGTGTCTCCTAGAGCAATAAATGGGTATTGCTATGCCCATTTTAGTTCCTAGGCAGGACCAAGGGAAATCCTTTTTTGAACATGAACCCAAGATCCTCCAGAACTAAAAGCCCCTTGCTCCCCACCCTGAGCTAGTCTCTTCTTTCTCCTCTACCCATCTCCTTTGTCATCTTGTACAAAGTTACTTTTATAACTCTCTGGTTTAGTCACTGATGTCACTCATGGCTATTGCCTTGGGAACAGATAGGATAATCGAAATATAGTAGAACCTCTATAGCTGACCACCTCCCCTCATTGACCTCCTTAAGTTGAAATGATTTTCATAGACTAGACATGCCCCATGTGCACATATCATATTGTAGGCCTAGTTCCTTATGTTGACCACCTCTGTACATTGACAGGTTTGTTATAGTCCTTGGGTGGTCAACTGACAGAGGTTGTACTGTCACATCAGTATAGTACAGGACTGATCGGTCAGTGTGGACACTGTGCTGCCGCAAGGTCCTTCAGAGCCAGGAATTCACGCTCTAGTTGCTGTGTGGGCAGAGGTCGGGGGGTCCCAGTAGAGGAGCTGAGGCAAATGGGGTAGCTAGTGGCACTGCAGTAGTTCAGGCAGCAGTTCTTTTTCAAGGGATACAGAAATACAGTAGACCCTCCATAAGTTGACCCCCCACAAGACTGTAATATACCCGTCAACCTGCAGAGGTTGACAACACAAAGAACTAGACCTACTGTACTGATATGTACATGTGGTGCATGTCCAGTCTATGAAAATTAAGCCAACTTAAGGAGGTGGTCAATGTAGAAAGGTGGTCAGTCATGGGAGTTCTGCTGTATTTCAACATTTTTAACAACTAGGGTAGACTTTCCTGTGGTGTTGGCTATGTATGTTGCCCTCCCAAAGAATAAAGCTTGAAATTCTTATTAGATAGCCCTTGAATGAGAGAACAAAGATAATTTACTCAATTCGCTTGTCAGTTTTGTGAAGTCTTTGAGCAAGTTGGGAACCTTGCATAAGTTTTTCCTTGAAAGTGATTCAGAGCAGCTGTTCTCATCTCTCTGTAGTTGGCCCCAGAAGTTATGCCAACCCTCACTGTGTCTCCTTTAGTTTAGCTCATGTTATACCTGGTTCTCTCATGTCTTCCTGTCTTTTTCTTCTCTTCTATAGGAGCCCAAGAAGCACAGCTAAAGATTAGAATTAGTATTGTACAGTCAGAGCAAGCCTGGGCGTATGTACACCACCCCCTTAGCACTGGTCAACCATAAAGACACACTTAAGAAACACACATTGCTTTCAGAAACCTCATGTTTTACAGGAAGAAATTCTATGAAGACAGTTTCCAGGACAGCTGTGTGTTCAGACATAGCACTGCAGAAAACCACCAAGCAGAGCCACAGAGGTGTGAGCTCCACCTCATTGTGTGTATGCATCACGGTCACCACTGGCCATGCACTGCCCACCCACCCCTTCCTTCAGTCCATCTGGGACCATTAGGGCCTTGTTACAAGGATTCCAAAAAGAAAGTATTTTAACACTTGGTTTTCGACAACTCATTCTATGAATCTGATTATACTAATCACAATGACCTCACAGAGCTTAAATATACTTTGGGTTACTTTTCTTTGTACGCTTCAAGCGATTATACTGCCGAACTATTTGCACCCAGTGTCTTCTATTGTTTGTGTAGCCACACCATTCCAATTTCACTTTTATTGTTAGTTGCCTGAAGCATGATATTGTTTTAAATTCTGAGTGAGATTGTAATGATTCACTTGGGTGCTTGTTATAACTATCTAAATATTTCAGTGGGGTCAAGAGAGTGGTTAGCACAGGAATGCCCAGCTGATGAACAGGCATTTAAGGTTTTCTTTCTCTGGATAGCCAGCCAGAACCACTGCTAGAAGGGGAGGGCAGCACCCTGGGAGCTGCTTGTTCATTTTGTTAGGAAGTTGGCATGGGAAAAGTAAATCTGCGGAAAGCTGTTTCCTCCGAATGTAAATTCTAGACTTGACAAACTATGGCTGCTCCAGCAGTTCGAGAGTCCTCAGAACTCAGCAGAAAAGTTAACCACTATTTTATGATCTGTTGAATGCGAAAGGAAATCTGTTTGGCTCTTGGTTTCCTGAGACCGAGATGGCAAACAGCCCTTCCATGATATCATCCTAAAAACATTTGATTCCTTTAAGTCAATGGATGACTGAGCCCAAAAGCTTGTTAGAGAATTTTTGTATGATTCTTGATCTCTTCCCAGGGTAATGACATTCATAGCCCTGGGGTCTCTTGTGCATTTATTTTTAAGTTTCACAGAGTCTTCCTCTACCTCCAGCATTTTGCGAACATCACTTCATTCTCTTCAGGAGGCTCATACTTTCATAGCTGACCATAATCCATGTCAAGCCTTTTATTCTAGATTACTGCATTTCTTAAAAACCTAGCATCATGTGAGAGCATTTCCACCTCCATATAAATCCTTCAACTCCACTGTGTCTTCCTTAACATTTAGCAGCCAGGGTTTGGCTCACAGTTTCCTAGTCTAGAGGCCGTGTGGTTTTTATAATAAGAGAATTCTGATTCATATTCCATCCAGCAGTAGCTCATATGCCACTAGGGGTATGGCTGCCCTGCCTGTTTTACTCGTTTTTTGGCTGCACAAACTCTCTAGTCTAGAAGCGACTTTCTTTTGTGATTATGATGACTCCCAAGTCACTGCCCTTTGTCTTAACTGGTCCTCTGGTTGTCTAACACCTTGTAAATAGCATCTGGCTTACCTAAAACACCCGGTTTTGTAAGATTACACAAGCATTTGTTCCCACTGGATTGACATTCGCAAAGCAGAGACGTTTAATATCAATTTTCTTCTTTTTCACATGAACATAAAAATGTTAATAAGACCAATGCCTTCATTGAATCTCTGCTTTTTCTAGTTCTTCACCCAGAAAAATGTCCTTTTATTCCTGACTCTTATTTCCTGTCTTTTAGGCACATCCTTGGAAATAAGAGGAAGAGAAACTGAGTTATCATTGATGGAGGAGAAATAGTAATAAGCTTTTCACAGATCTTGTTACAGAGTTTTGAAAATACCAATAATGGCCACTAACATATGTTCTCATAAATGCTCTTTATCTCTCAAAAAAATGGTGTGTAAGTCTTAATTTTAACTTATGTGAAAGGTCCCTCTCTTTCTTTACCTCTCTTTCTTTTCTTGGCCATAAATTACTTTTGCATAAGCGTTCAATAATTTTATCTTCAGTCAAGTGTCTATCAACTCACCTAATGTGACTATAACTGTAGCTGTCTATATTTCAATGCTGGAGCACTAAACTTTCAAATTTTTTTTGGTTTTTTTTCCCCCTGACTCATAGAACACATAGAGTGTGTTTTACAAACATGTCTTCCTATTCTGTGCTTGTCTTTTCATTCTCTTAACAGTACCCTTTCCCTATTCCTTCTTCCAGAAGTCATGTGTTTAAAACATTATAGGTGTGGAAATTGAGGCCCAGAGAGCTGAAATGACTTGATTAAAGCCACCCAATGAGATATGTACGAGATCCAGTCTCTCACTACCTCATTAGCATTTCAACGTGGCCATTTGTGTTTTCAGATGTTTGTCATTCAAACATTATAACTGGGCATTTCTGCCATATCCCTCACTGTCCAGGCGTCCAAAGGAATATGTTAGTTACTCGGTCACTCCCAATGTTAGCCTATCATACAGTTGCTTCCTGAATAGTCTAATCAGCTGTTGACACAAATCATGAAATGATTCAGATTTTATGTTTGTTTCTCTCTATGTCATATTAATAGTTATATACTACTGGCATATATTTCTTTTTTTTTTTTAGTTTAATATAATCCCATTTGTCTATTTTTGCTGTTGTTGCCTATGCTTTTGGGGTCATATCCAAGAAATCCCTGTTTAGACCAATATCATGGCAAATATTTCTCCTACAGTAGATGGTAAACACCTTTAGGGAGCAGTTATTTATGATTAGTATTTTAGATTATAGCAGGTACTTAAGAGATGCTTAACTAACTGAATGATTGAAAGGTAAACATGTT
>CAUYQV010082324.1:0-18033 GCA_963574575.1 Galagoides demidoff
ATGATTAACCAAATGATATGAAAGTTATGTTAACCAGCTTGATGAAGATGTTTCAAATTGTATATGAAACAGCACAATGTACCCCATGTTGGCATCAATGTACACAGAAACCAATAAAAAAAAAAAAAAAAAAAAAAAAAAATTTGGATTGCAAATAGGCTTAATGGGATACTTTAGAAGGTTTAAAACTAACACAAATAAAAAAATGTAGAAATACTTCTCTGGTCTTGCAAGACATTTAGACATCCAGATACAAGAAGGTCAACAAACTTCTGGAAGATTTGTTGCAAATAACACATCACTAAGGCACATAATCATCAGTTTGGCCATAGTCAACATGAAGGAAGAGCTCTTATAAGCCATGAAGTGAAAATGTGAACTAATTTACAAAGAAAAACTCATCACATAGTAGACTTATCACCAGGAACCTTACAAGCAGAGCCTGTGGTCCAATCTTTAATATACTTAAACAGAATAACTGTCAACTAAGAATTTTATATTATGAAAAACTAAGTTTCATAAATTAATAAAATATAAAATATTTCCCAGACAAGCAAATACTAATGGAATTTGTCACCAATAGACCTGTCCTATGAGAAATGAGCAAAAGTGCTCTAAACACCATAAAAGAGGAGTCGACACTCACGAGTGTAAAAAACACTTGAAAATAAAAGCTCGTAGTGCATATAAAACAGTAATACAAAGGAAAAAACAAAGTAAATAAGTGACTGTCAACATGATTACTGGAGAGTATTTCACTTATCAATATTAACATTGAATTGTAAACAGTCTAATGCCTCAAAAGACATAGATTGAAGAAACGGATAAAAAAAAAAACTTGCTTTTTCCAAGAAACATATTTAACTAGTAAATATTCACATAGATTCAAGCAAGGGGATGGAAAAAATATATTGCGTGCGAATGGAAACCCCAAACAAGCAGGAGTAACTATTCTTATATCACATAAAATAGACATTAAATCAACAGCAATAAAAAAGACAAAATGGTCATTACATAATAATAAAAGGAACAATTTAGTAGGAAGTATGTAATTACAATCCTAAACACAGATATACCCACAACAAAGCTCACAGATTAAAAAAAAACAAACCCAGATACCTATAGATGCAAGAAATGAAATAAACAGCACCATAATATTTGTAGGAGACTTCACCCCTCCACTGAGAAATCTAGATAGAACATCAGTAGAAAATCAACAAATAAAGCATGGACTTAAACAGGACTCTAGAACAAAGGGGCCCAACAGACATTTACAGAACATTTTACACAAAAACTGCAGAATATGTTAATACATTCTTCTTATTGGCACATGGACAATTTCCATGATAGACTATACATAAGACCACAAAACAAGTATCGGCAAATTAAAAAAAAATTGAAATCATTCCATATATCTTCTCAAATAGTTGTGAAATTAAACTAAAAATAAATTTCAGGAGGAACTATCACAAATACACAAATACTTGGAAATTAAACAACCCACTGCTGAATGATCTTTGGGTCAATGTTGAAATCCAGAGAGAAATTAAAAAATTCTTTGAATTGAGTGACAATAGTGACAATATAAAAATCTCTGGGATACAAAAAATCATTTCTAAGAAGTAAGTTTATAGCACCAAATGCCTATAGCAAAAAGAAAAGTTCACAAATTAAAAATCTACTATTATATATCAGGGAACTAGAAAAATAAGAACAAAAGAAACCCAAAGCCAGCAGAAAACAAAATCTAACAAAGGTTAGATCAGAATTAAATAAAATTGAAAGCAACAAAACCATGCAAAGGACCAATGAAATGAAAAGTTGATTCTTTGAAAAGATAAATAAAATTAACACACTGCTAGCTAAAGTAACCAAGAATAGAGAGGATTCAAATAAACTCAATTAGAAATAAAAAAGGAGACAATACAACTGATATCCACAGAAATACAAAAATACATCTGAGACTACTGTGAATACCTGTATACAGAGAAAACCTAGAGGACATGGATATTTTTTTGAAATATAAAACCTCCCAAGAAAAAGAGGAAAAAAAGTAGAAGGCTAAATTATTCATTGAGGTATTTGAGTTATACTTTGATGAAAGCTTATAAAACCAATTAAGTTGCGCAGAAGACTACCAGGACAAACTTCTCTTTATGATTGAGGCTTGTGTATTTATTTGTCTATTTTTGGTATTATCCCAGTGGTGATATATGCCTAACACTTTGTAGAAGATAGGGAAATATTGGCAAGATATTTTTATTTGGGTCTATTGCCTTCAATATATCAACAGCCTCTTTAACTCAGGATACATGAAGCGAAAAGAATACCCAGAGAACTTACCACTGTGTTATTCCTTATGCCCCAAGATAGCTATGGACTATCTTCTCCCTACGTTTTAGGGACTTCTTATATTTGTTTTACATTTAACATCCAGGGGTTTTAGTGGCACTAAGTGGGAGAAATAAAGAAAAGCATATATTCTCTATATTTCTGAACATGGAATTGACTTAGAAATTTTGCTCCTAAGTAATTAGTTAAGAGAGATTAAAACATGTCCACACTAAGATTTGTACAGGAATCTTCTTAGCAGTTCAATTTATAAGAGGCAATAATTAAAACTTAACAAATGCCCAACAATGTGTTAAGACCAAAACAAATTGTAATGTATTCATATTACTGAATGTTATTTAAAAATTAGAATATATGTCCCGCAATATCAAGTGTTAGAGAAAGTACAGGGAAAGATGAATACTTAGGCAGATTGGTAGAAATATAATTTGTTATAATTTCCTGGGAAACAAATAAAGTTAAACTTGAATAAAATTAAAAATGTGTATTTCATTTCTAGATGACCTAGAGAATCTTCTGTAAGTGTATATAAGAAAATATTTACAATGATGTTTAATATAGCACTGTTTGCAACAGAAGACAGAAACTGGAAATAATTTCAAATGTCCATAAATAAAGGATAATATAAATTGTGGTTTCTTGGTGAAGTATATCTAATTATCTTATGAATTGCAGTAAAACACTTACTGAATATAAAAGTTATTTAATACAGAGTTACATATGCAAATTATGCTAGCTGTACAGTTACATACATTTTAAATCACACTATTTTGAAACTAGTTTTGTAGACATAAATGTATGTAATACCTGTATAAAATCTTAGATTAAAAATGCACCTAGAATTAGATAAGCAATTGCACCTACACTGGGATGAATAGTATAAAGGAACGTAAACATAAAGAATCTCTTTTTTTGGAAAAAGATGTTTTCCAGAATTTACATATATAGGCATTTATTATTTTATTCTCTATAATTTGTTTTTGTTTTTTCATAAATAAAAAAGGGAGGAATAGCCTGGTGTGGTGGCTCACACCTGTAATATGAGCACTTGGGAGGTTGAGGCTGGTGGATTGTCTGAGCTCACGAGTTCAAGACACACCTGAGCCAGAGCAAGACCTCCTCTCTAAGAAAACATAGCCGGGCGTTGTGGACTCCTGCAGTCCCAGCTACTTTGGAGGCTGAGGCAAGAAAATCACTTAAGCCCAAGAGTTTGCAGTTGCCGTGAGCTGTGATGCCATAGCATGCTACTGAGGGCGACAGAGTGAGACTCTGTCACAAAAAAAAAAAAAAGGAAAGAGGACATTATAGCAAGATTTAGCTTTGTAGAAAGAGGAAAACACATGTGCAAAAATGACGATGCATACTTACAAAACTGTAAGAAATTTAAGGGTAAATGAAGGACACATAAGTCTTGAGTCATAGGTAAAGGGCAGATTAAGAAGGGCCGTGTACGTCATCCTAAGAAGCATGTATATTTTTCTTTAAAGCATCTAGGCACCATTGAAGGCTTTGAAGAATGGTGGTTACACAAATGCATAAATGAAGCAAAGGCATATTTAAGTGCTGTAGTGCTTGTCAGAGGTGTGAAAAAGAGAAAGAAGGTAAATAAAGAGAACAGGCAATATGAGTAATATATGTGTCACAATAATAAATAACAAAAGTGGAGTCTTGTAGGCACATAGGCTCTGTGAGGGCAGTAAAACTATATTTTGCTTAGTATGTGCCCCAGATCAGAGTAGTTACTTACAATGGCTGGCTCCTGAAAGAGTCCATGGTTGGACTTTTATTGTGGGAAGTTCTACTTCAGAGACATGATTTACTTAGGTGGTGTGTAATACAAATTATGTGATAGATTTGGATTTATTTCCTTCCTTCCTTCCTTCCTTCCTTCTTTCCTTCCTTCCTTCCCTCCCTCCCTCCCTCTGTCCCTTCTTTCTTCCTTCCTTTCTTTCTTTTCTTTTATTTTTTTCCTGTTGGATCCCAGGCTGAATGCCCACTTGCCTGACTGAATTTATTATGAACAGTTCAATTATAAAGACAGTTCCTTGCAACATTAGAAAAACCATTTGTTGGATTAAATGAATTTTATGTCTTTGTGTGGAAGAAAATTAAAACTACGGATTAACAATAAAAAAGCCATAATCTAACCATCTTCATATAGTTATAAAAATGATTTAGTGTGACTCTTAATTTTCAAATTAAACAAAATGTTTGTGTGTCTGTGTATACATAGGTGGGATAGGTCATGCTGTGCATATTATTTTATTGCATGCTTTGTCTTACTTATCTTTTGTTCATACCTTTTCGTATCATTAAATATTCTTTCCTGTTGGGTAAATAATTTCCCATTCATCTATAGGTTTTTTGCATAATGTCTTATGTTTCGTTGTCTGACACTATGAATATATTTTTTCACTTTTTATTGTTCCCTTTATGTAATTACTATTCACTTCGCTCTTGCTTTACTAATGAATTTCCCCATGGAAGAAAAAAAAATTTCTACTGTGACAAAATCCTGTTCTAATACATAATCCCTGTATTAGAGGTGTTTTATGTAGGCATATTGCATTTAACTTGTGGAATGACTTTGGCTATGTTCAGGAAGCTAGCATTTAATGTAGGGTACATGTGAATTTGTCTAAAGGTTGAATATGAATGTCTTAACACAACAATTATGAGAAAGACATGATGGCTATGTTAGCCAGTTGGATGAGAGTTTTCCAAACTGCATATGGAAGCAACACACTGTATCCTATGATATAATTAATGTACACAATTATGATCTAATAAAAAAAGATTATATTAAAAAAAAAGAAAATAGGTATATTGGGCAGTGCCTGTGTCTCAGTGGGTAGGGTGCTGGCCCCATATACCATGGGTGGGTTCAAACCTGGCCCTGGCCAAACTCTAGCAGGCGCCTGTGGTCTCAGCTACTCGGGAGGCTGAGGCAAGAGAATCGCCTAAGCCCAGGTGTTGGAAGTTGCTGTGAGCTGTGATGCCACAGCTCTCTACTGAGAGTGAGACTCTATCTCTTAAAAAAAAAAAAGGAAGAAAGAAAGAAAATAAGTATAGAAGGGACATTTCTTAAACTGATAGAGGCCCACAGCCAATATCATATTGAACAAAGTAAAATTGAAAACATTCCCACTCAGATTAGGAACCAGGCAAGGTTGCCCATTGTCTCCACTGCCATTCAACATTGTAATGGAAGTCTTAGCCATCACAGTCAGGCAAGAGAAGGCAATCAAGGGTATCCAAATAGGGTCAGAGGATATCAAACTTTCACTCTTCACAGATGATATGATTATACCTGTAAAACCCTAGGGACTCAACTACAAAACTCTTAGACGTGATTAAGAAATACAGTAGTTCTCAGGGCTCAAAAATCAATACTCACAAATCAGTAGCTTTTATATATACCAACAATAGTCAAGCTGAAAAAACAGTCAAGGATGCTATTCCTTTTACAGTAGTGCCAAAGAAGATGAAATATCTGGGAATTTACTTAAAAAGGAATGTGAAAGATCACTATAAAGAGAACTATGAAACTCTAAGAAAAAGAAATAGCTGAAGACATTAACAAATGGAAAAACATACCATGCTCATGGCTGGGAAGAATCAACATTGTTAACATGTCCACATTACCCAAAGCAATTTGGTACAATCCCTATTAAATACAAATTTAATACAATCCTATTAAAGCACCACTGTCATGCTTTAAAGATCTGGAAAAAATAGTACTTCATTTTATATGAAACCAGAAAAAACCTTGAAGAGCCAAGACATTACTCAGAAATAAAAAAAAAAATCAGGAGGAATTATGCTACCAGACTCAGATTATACTATAAATCTATAGTGATCAAAACAGCATGGTACTGGCACAAAAATAGAGAGGTAGATATATGGAACAGAATAGAGAATCAAGAGATGAACCCAGACACTTATTGTCATTTGATCTTTGATAAGCCCATTCAAAAATATAAACTGGGGGAAAGATTCCCTATTTAACAGATGGTGCTGGGTGAACTGGCTGGTGACCTGTAGAAGACTGAACCTTGACCCACACCTTTCACCATTAACAAAAATTGATTCTCACTGGATAAAAGATTTAAACTTAATACATGAAACTATAAAGGTTCTTTCAGAGAGTACAGGGGAAACACTTGAAGAAATTGGCCTGGGAGAATAGTTTATCAGGAGGACCCCTAGTTCGATATAAGCATTCCAAATTGTATATAAAATCAGCACATTGTACCCCATAAATGCATTAATGTATACATGATCTATGTGTTTATGACTTAATAAAAAAAATAAAAGAAATCAAAGCACACACACAAAAGAGAATTGGACAGATGATGATGGAGGGACAATTACCAGGGAAATACCCTGCCTAGGCATGGAGTGTTGGAAGCAGGAGGGTAGAGGGCTGGCTTGGGGAGGCCACTCTCCCTCCCACACCCAACAAAGGGGGAAAGGCAGCCCCTCCTTTGTTCTTTAAGGAACAGATCACACAAAAAAAGCCTGAAGCAGGTGATTTCACACAGTGTGCTCTTCTCCAGATCCATTCAGTGGGAGGAGAGCAAAATAATTAAAATGGTTTGCAGCCCTCTAATTACTCAGCCTCCTGCCCTTTAGATGAAGATTCAGCTGATAGGTGTGTGCTCTGGGGGAAGGGGAGAGGCCTCACTCATCTTGGAACACCAAGTCCCAGTACCTTGCAACCCAATGCCAGGAAAGGATGGCCCATTCCTCAAATTCATAAATATTCTCTTAAATTTCAGAAGGCTCCCTTAACAGAGAGAAGGGCAGCCCCGCCCTGGCTTGCATCTAGCAGGTTGCTCCACCTCCCCTAGACTCAGTTTCCTCATCTGCACGCCAGGATCACAATACTGGCTGCTTTTGTCCCCAGTGCTCTACTTGCTCCCTGGCCTGGCCAACTGTGACATGTGATATTCATGTCTATGATGATTGTTTAAGAAGTGGGCAAGTGACCCAAACAAAGCCAATCGATTCTTCCCTGAGTTTTATGTAGACTTGAGGGAAGCGTTGGGGGCAGTGAGGATAATGGACAGTGGAACTCTCTGGGGTTGTCATCCCAGCAGGGAGGAGGACACTATTGTCAGTGGGAGAGGATGAGGCCAGTGGGTAAGGAGAAGCAGGGGGAAGGGAAAGGATGGAGAGAAGGAGATGGCCCAATACAGTCCTTGGTGCAGCCTTGCCCAGGACTTCTCAGAACAAGCTCAGACTTGTCTGATTTCTGCAATGGAAGATGCTTGGTTGGCACAAATCCCTTCCACCCAGGCAGAACAGATTAAGGATTGTTCATGGTAGAGGGGGGCACTGAGCTGGGTATTGGAGGGTCAGATGGGTAACTGGGAAAAGCCAAGGTGCCAACGTGGGCAGAGACCTTGCCAAGGACTTCACACTCATGGTCTCCTCTTCAAACCAACAGAGGTCACTGTTGATTAGAAGCAGGTGAGAAGACTATGGCCAGAGACTTACTCAAGCACACTGTGTGAGAATAGCAGAATGTGGACCAGGAACAGAGGGGGCCTGACACGGAGGTGATGGCCTCCCTCCACACCAGCCTGCCGTACTCGCCTTGCTGGAGTCAAGGGCTCTGGCCAGGGCTGTCAGACACCCCATTGGTGTGTTGTCCATGGCTCCCTGCAGGGTCATCTACAAACAGGTACACCATAAGCTTCCCATCTATGTGAGGAGAGCCACCTGGGAGCTGGGCGGGCTTCAGAACATGTGCTTTGGTCTGCAAGGACTTGGGGTCTTTGCTTCTCCCCTTAGCCTCTGAGCTCCTGGAAGGAGGAACCAGAGTCTATTTATCTTGGGATCCCTGTCCTGGCTCAGACAATCTGGCTCAGAGGAGGGGGCAGAATGAAGTACAAGGAGGTGGCACACTTCTGGGCCTTCCAGAAATGTCACAACCATCTCATGACACTTAGGAGGCCTAGAGTGAGGGCACCCACTGATGGGAGAGGCAAACAAGGACAGAGGCAAGAAAAAATCATCACCACAAGGCTGGGGGTGGGACAGAGAGGAAGCACAGACTCCTTGGAGAAAGTGACAGCAGGCTTAGGTGCAGTGTGCTCCAAGGCAGTGTGGGGGTGCCAGGGACAAGGGATGAGGGTGGAACAAAACTAGGGAGGGGCACGAGGACGGTGTGGCTGGGGTGTACAGGGCAATCCAGAAGTGGCGGGTGAGAGGACAGGGCGGCCTCAGGTCCCGCACCCAGAACAGGCATCACCTTGCCACGAGCGCCCCTTGGTGGCAACATGGGGGAAAGACAGGCAGAAGGTCACAATTGGGGGAGATGCCCCAGGAACATACACAGTAGCTGGGTTGGAATCACCTTTTTACAGCAAGTCCCTCTCTTGCAGTTCTAATGACCACCCCCTCCACTCGAAGCCCACTGCTACTCTTCACTGGGATCCCCCAAAGGTGTCAGGACCTGCAGCTCAGGAGTCTGTGGGGGATCCTGTCTCCTTGGGATGTCTGGGGTCAGCAGAGTCTCAGGCTGGGGAGCCATCTGGTTTTCCAAGTGTCTTTCAAAGGACTCCCCCCCACATACTGGCTACCGCGTTGGCCCATGCACAGCTCTGCTGGGAGACGCTGAAGGTGTGGGCAACTCCAGGATGTTGGCAGCTTTAGGGAATCTCTGTCCCTGGACACAATGGCTTTGAGCCACTTAGAGCCAGCCCTGTTTTCAGGGCGGTTCCCTCCTGGGGCTGTCCCCTCCTCACACGCCTACTCTGATATTCCAGCATGCTGCCCAAAGCCACAGGGTCACAGCACAGCTGCTCTCACATGACTGACCACGCTAGTGCTGGCCACCATCAAAAGTTCCAGAGAGCCTGTCATGTGACCGATGCCATCTATGTGGTGGACACACAACCCTGGTGACATCTGGGTCAGGGCTGCTGGCTCTCACTCCACCCTCCTTATCCACTGCCCTGGGCTGGGCTGTGGGGAGGGAGGTAACACCATGTCGGCTCCTTTAATGAAAACGTGATGGGTGATTTTCTGATTTTGCAGCCAGTGTAGTCTGTACCCCGTCCTGTCTTGCCCCCTGGAGATCCTCTTCTGGATCCCAGCAGCTGGGTCAGGGGTGTCCAGTCCTCATGGAGGCAGCAGGAGGAGCACAGACAGGCCATGCTTAGTTTTGGAGCTACAGGAGAGTAGGCTTTTCTCTTTCAAGATCTTATGCCTGGTAGGACCCCGAGCAGGAAGCTGAGGTGACTTGGAAGGAAGAGGGCTTTTCCCACCTCCAGGCTAGAGGGAGAATCCCTGGGCCATGGGAATAAGAGACCCAGAGGTGAAGATCCCAAGTGGCCCCTGCCACAGCCCTCCCTGTTCGTGTCTGTCCAGGGCATGTGGCGTAAGAACACACATCAGATGTTGCAGGTCACATCCCAGACTGGCGGGGCTGTGAGAGCAGCTGGGCCTGTGGGTCACGCCAGCCCTGGAAGGTGCCCACAACCCCCAGTGGGCCTGAGTGAGGCTGTCACCAGAAAGAGGTGGACACAGCAGTGATTTCAGGAGGAGGGGCAGGTGGACCAATGTCTAAGGAGCAAGGGTATCTCAGGGCACACAGGTGGGGACAGATGGCACTGACCAAGGGCCAAACCCTTTCCTCCCCGTGGAGACTGAGGTGCTGGGGTACAGCCTCACCCCTGATAAGATGGCTAGGGCACATCCTTGAGAACCCTGAACTGACTCAATATGTTCCCACTGCCACTCACAGAACATTGGCTTTAGTTAGGGGAGACGACAAAAGTTTCACTTCCTGCGCCTTGAGTTAGTGCACTGACAGTCTGTACTGCTATGGAGAGGGCACACCCTATTCCGATGCCTGATTCATCAAGGCCTATCACCATGTGATGCATCTGGCCCAGGTCGCCAGCTGAGGCCCCTGTGGGCAGAAGCTGTCCCCACCATGAGGTGGATAGGATACTGGGGAAGCTCTCCCCACTGAAAGGCTGGGGGCCCAGGGCCTGGGGGTTACCTGTCACTCCCGTTCCAGGCACATTCAAACTTGTCAAAAATGCAGTCATTCTCATACAGAGAGCAGAGCTTGCTCCGAAGATAGTCGTGGACCTGGTGAGCAAAGGGGATAGTGTGAGTGGATGGGGCCCCCCAACTAACCTGGCCCCTTCCACAAGAAGTGTCTTGAAGAGCAGCAGGGTTCTGTATGGTAACTGGCATGGCCCTGGTCACTGGGAAGATGTCACAACACACAGCTGACCCCTGAGCTGTGCAACCAGAAAGAGGATGGCATCAGGGGGCAGAGTTCACTGTGATACCCACAGCACAGGGGTGAGGACCTCCTGGGGACCACATCCTGGTTCTGCCCCTCCCTGGCTGTGTAATGGAAGAATGACTTCACCTCTCTGAGCCTGTTTCCTCCTCTTTACAGTGCTAAGACTGCAAAGCTCGTGGGCTGCCCTGGGACTAAGTGCAGGACAGTGCTGGTGTGGGTCATGCCCTGTGAGGATGATCACCATAATGAATCATGAACCCGAGGGCCACCCTCATCAAAGAAAGGAGACATCTAAAAAGAGGGCCTTGAGCGGCTTCTCACACATCTTATCTTGGCGGGTGGCATCATCTGTCCACAATGTGAGGCACCGAGGCTCAGAGGGGTTGAGGGACTGTCCCAAAGTCACACAGCTTGTCAGTCGCCAACTAGGACCCCTTCCCAGGATCACCTGGCACCACAGGAGGAGATGGGCGTGTGCCAGGACCCACATCCCCCTCACTGCAGCCCAATCCTACTGCTGAGAATGGGGCAGCTGCTGGGACCATGAGCACGGGCTCTGCCCATTGTGGGGAAAGGTAGTACCTTCATGGCATGAAGTCTGATCTCCACTCTGGGCCCTGGAGCCCGGGGGGAGAATGGGAGGGGCCCTCCAATGTTAATTGCATGTACCAACTTGGCTGGGCCATGGTACCCAGATAGTTGGTCAAACCTATTTGAGATGTTTCTGTGTAGGTATTTCTTAGATGAGATTAACATTTAAATCTATAGACTGAGTAAAACAGGTTGCTCTTCATAACATGGTTGGGCCTCATCCAGCCAGCCTGAGCAGACACAAACTGACCTGCTCTGGGAGGAGGGGACGTGGCAGCATGTGGCCCTCCCTGACGGGAGCCATTAACTCCCCAGCCTCCCCTGAAGATCTGGACATGCCACAGCTGCACAGGTACTCAGTGAGCCAGTCCCTCAGATTCTCCCTCCTCTCCCTCCCATCCTCCCTCCAGCCTGTTGCTTCTCTTTCTCTTTCTCTGGAGAAGCCTGGCTGGCATGGGCAGGGAGGGCTACAAAGGAAAACAGCAGGTGAGGGGAACAAAACAGGGGGGAGGGCCATTGCTACTCATGGCAGACAGGGTGGCTCCCCTCTGAGGGGCTTAACCCTGCCCAGGACCTGTGTGGGCGAGGCCCAGAGTTTAGCTCTGTGTATGTGTAGCAGCTAAACTCAGAAGGGACAAATGGCAACAGACAGAATTTAAAGCACCACATCTCACTCCTCCTGGCCTGCATTTTTGTGTGTCCACCCACTTAGTCCCAGCAGTCTTAGTGATGCTGTCATCCAAATGCCTGCGCTGTTCTCTCTCCTGTCACAGAGAATCTCCTGCCCTCTGCTGGCAGGGTGAGGAAGAGTGTCAGCTCCACAGACATGAACTCCATCTAAGGTCCGCTTGCTAGTTCTGTCACCATAGGCCATTTAACTCAATTGTCTTCAAATCAAATGGGATGGGGTAATACTGACCCCACCTCCAAGGACAGCTGGGAGGCTTAGATAAAGCATAATAGGCCAAAGACTTAGGTCAATGTGGCTCATTCAACACCCATCCCCACCCCCTTAACCCTACCTTCCTTAATTAGTTGTAAAACTACTAATTTTCCCAGCCCCTGTGGTGCCTTCCAGGACTCATTCTAGCCAGTGAAATGTGTGGAGTCTTCTGAAAAGCATTCTGAGTAACCTTTTTAGATCATGAAACGGACCCCATGGACATGGTCTTTTGCATTTCCCCCTGTTTCCTACCTGGAATGTAGTCAAAGTGCCTGGAGTTGTGGCAGCTATTTTGTCACCAGGAGGTACTCATGCATGACAGTGGAAAATCTGCACCCAGATGCTGGTGGACTGGACCATGGAAGGAACCACTGGGACACTAATGAGGGTATGAAAGTGCTCCCCATGCCTGGACTGCCCTACAAACGACTCATGATGGGAGAAAATTAGCCCCTATTTGTACTGCAAGTCAGTTAGACACAATCCAGCTGGACACAATTTCCACCAAATAATAGGACATCCCAAAAATATAAGTTGTGGTGCTTTCGTGTAATTAGTACTTTAGAGTTAATAGATTGACCTGGCCAAATGCAAGCGCCTGGCTTTGGCCCTCGTCCTCCAGAGGATCATCCTGCTTTGCTGGGGCCGTCGCAAGAATCTCCAAAGGATCTGCACCCTCTCCCCACAAAATGCCCACAGGAAATGCTACACAGAGTATCAGGGGTGCATGAGACTTCACTGACTACAGGGATGTGCCAAGCTGAGGGTCCTGAGGGAGGCAGAGTCAGGCATTTCCCTGAGTTGTCTCCTGGCAGGGTGGGGGGGAGGTGCAGAACAGTTGCTCCTGTGGGCCTGTCCCATCTTGCCTCTCTGCCGTTTCCAGAGGACAGAGGAGGGGCTAATCCTGGCTTGGAGTGTGTGGTATGAGCAGAGGGCCAGGGGTAGAGGAAGAGGGGGAGATACGGGGTCTCAAGTGAACATATGTGGTTAACAAAGGGGCTGGTGCCAACAGATGCCCTGTGGGCGTGTGGCTCCTGGGAGCACACTCCTGGCCCAGGTCAGACTCAGCACCCCTTCCGAGAGGGGTCCTCTGCCTCCTAGGACATCTCCAGGCCTTGACAGGGAGGGAGGGACATTCTGGGATCTGAGTCTGGGCTCTGAATCTGTCACTGCCCAGCTGCAAGACAGATCCTTCCTGTCCTGGCCTCTTAATGCCTTGGGCTTTCTCCCCACCAAACAGGGCATCGAGGAATGGAGGTGACAGACATTAACATGTGGCACCCTGTGAGCACCTAATACCTGGTGATGCTGTGAGAAATCAGCTGGGCTTTCTAATGGGAAACACCCACCCACTTCTGCAGATCCTACAGCTCCTTCTGCGTCCAGCATAGATGCCACCTCTTTTGAGAGGCCTTCCTGATCTCTCCGGCTAGACACTTAACTGAAACCAGCTTTGAAGCAGTCCCACATTTCTTTCAAGTCCATCGTTTATTTTAACATCATGTGAATTTCATTTTCTCCCCCCTAATATATATGGATGAATCATAATAGAAAAATAATAATCCTTTCCAGTAAGGTTCCCCACGTGTCACCCTGAGTGGCTGACTCCTAAGCCTGTGCTGAGGATCTAGAAACATAATGTGCTCCCTGGTTCCCTCTTCACACACTGTTTAAGGATGCTCCCTGGGAAGGGCAATCCTTATTCTGTTCTCATAGCCTGAAGCTCCTCGGTTTCCATGTCCCTCTCCTCCTGCAGTTGTGGGCCAAGACTGAAGGCCTAGTTCATGGGCATTCACGGTTCCCTTGATGCTGGGCTGAACCTCAGTGTCTACAAATGGGCATGTGAGAGCCAGCCCTGGCTGGGAAAGCCCCGTCCATGGGGAACTCAGCCAGGGAAGGGAGCCCTGAGGGTAAGCACTTCCCACCAAGGTGCCCACCTGGTAGGTCTCTATGGGTCTCGCCTCCATGTTCAGGTCCCAGACCTTGACCGTGAGATAGTCCCGAGTGAGCATATACCGGCCACTGTGGCTGAACTTCACATCTGACACGGAGGAGATGATTTCTGAGAAGAAGGAGCGGTTACTGGGGTCCTCGGGCTCTTCGAAGACTGCAAAGACAGAGAAGCAACAACCGTCACCAGTTGCTCCTGCCCATGGGGTCGGAGTGACAGACAGCCCTGTCCTGCACCTGGGTTTGTGCTGTTTCTACAGACATTTCTTCCTTCATCAGAACTAGAAGAAAACATTTAACAGGCAATGGGCCTAAACTATCTTCCAAGGAGGAAAGAGCTGGCTCTTGGAAGGACTCATCTGTGGGAACAATGTTTACGGAGCACTTATTCTGAGTCGAGTTTTGTGCTGAACCTTCCCATGTATCATCTCACCTAACCCCCAATAAAATGCCCATCATCCCCATCTGCAGCCAAGAGAACTGAGCGCGGATGGCTGAACTCCATGCCCAGGGTGTCAGGGGCTAGAAGAGAACAGTGAAGTCAGGATGTGCTGCCCTCTGTTGGTGATGCTGGATGCCATATGGCAAAGGTGTCCTGACATTCTCCAATGTGCTAGACAGTATCCTCCACCAGGCTTGGCACTGCTTGTGGCCCTAGTGCTTACGGGTCCTGGGACCTTGGGCCAGCGTTTATCTCTGTCCCCAGTGTCTTGAGCAGGTACAGCCAAGCCCTGCTCACAGGTAGGTTTTGTTTGGCTTCCACAGAGCTTCCTGTTCACTGCCTGTGACCATCTCCTGTTATCTCAGACCAGCTGACCCCATGGGAGGTGGCTCATCTGGCCCCTGCCCCCACAGGCAATGGCAGCTTGGGCCAAAGTGAGCAACAAGGGCTCCCTATACAGTTCCCAGCCCTGCTGTCCCAATAACCCAGCCTTCTTGAGCTGTGAGTTCCCTAAGCAGCAGGACAAGTTGTGTGGTCTTCTGTGTGTCCCAGCAGATCCCGTGGTAGCCCTGGGCTTAGATGGTTGGGGACTAGGATCTGGACCAGGGCAGGCCCAGGGACTGACAGGAAGTGGATGGGAAGGTGGTAGTAGCAATTTACCAGCCAAATCTGGAAGAACTTAAACATTTGATAACCTGTCCAGTGTTCCCATAGACAGAGCTGGGTGGCAGCCTGGCCTGCTGTCCTGAAATAGGGAGGCCAAGCTAATCACAGCTCTCCAGAGCCTCCAAGAGCCTCCAAGAGCCTCCTCCCTGCCATCCCTCAGTCACGGGATCCCATGTCCTGCTTCATGGCCTGTCCCATCTCTATCCTCTCAGCGGAGACCCACTGCCCCATCTCCCTGCTGCCCAAGGCAGACACTGCCCCTGGCCACCATTGGTCCCAGAAATATCCTCTAGTTTAGCTCCCTTCTGCACAGCAGCTGGGGGCATTCCCTGCCCATGGGATGTTCTGACAAGCACCCCTGCATTCATTCATCTACTCGCTTAGTCAGCCATCCATACTGTGCGCCTCCCTGCCCTGTTGAGGCCCTGGGGTGACACAGCAACTATCACAAAGCTGCTTGCTACCCCCATTGAGTCAGCCTTGTCCTCACAGAGACAGATAATAAAACTGAGTACCAGTTATACCACCAGGCAGAGGAGGTGCGGGGAGCAGGGAAGGAGCCAGGGAGGAAGTGGACTATGGAACAGGCCGGTCATCTAGATGGGCAGGGCCTCTGTGGCAGGTGATGTCTGAGCACAGATCTGAAGCCAGGGGAAAACAGTGGAGATAGCTGCAGTGGCCAACAGTTGATGGCCATGTAGGCGGAGAAAGGAATGAGCTGGGGGAAGAGGATGCTGGGGCCACCCTATGCAGGACCTGACTGGATACACAAGGGGTAAGGATGTCATTGTCAGGCAGGTGGGAGCCACTGAGGGTTCAGAGGTGGGAAGGTGAAACCTGACACAGGGGACAGGGAGGGGTGGGTGCGGGCTGGAGTTTCCTTCCCATACAAAAAGGAGGTTCTAGCACTGGGAAATGGGGCTACAGAACAGATGTCACCACCCTCATTCAGGCTACTGGGTGTGGGGTGCAGGCAGAGTGGGGACTGAAGACTCTCTGGGCAAGAGAAAACACACCCAGAAAAAGGGAAAAATTTAAAAGTATGCTGAATGAGTCAGAACAAATGGTAAGTCAGCTAGTTTACCTGTAAACCAGCTGCTGCTAAATTTCTTATCTGAGCACGTTTCCTGCTTTTCCTAGAACTCTGGCCTATTGGGATACAGCTTACTAACAACCCTACTGGATCCGTAAACACTCTAAAGAAAATAATGCCACAGGCCTGTGGCAAGGCCTGACAAGATACATTAACTAGGCTGTTTCCTGCCAAGTTAACAGTCAAAGCAAATACCCATTGTGGAGATCTGTATTTGCCTGGGGCAGAGATCAAGGGAATAGCTTGAGCCCTGAAATACAGGTAGGAGAGTTTATATCCCTTATCTCACAGGAAGACCCTCTGTGGTGGTGACAAGAGGAAAATTTCTCTCTCCCAATGATTCTTCAGTGGAGATTGACACCAATGGTGTCTAACTCCACAGCGAACTAGCGGACATTAACACCTCCCTAGGAATCTGTGTGTTTGACCTTAGATAGGAGGCTGCCCCCACACAAGGCTCAGCTTGAGGGAGTTCTCAAGACTGCTCAGATCGACTTGGTGCCTATAATTCAGTGGTTAGGGTGCCAGCCACGTGCACTGGGGCTGGTGGATTTGAACCTGGCCTGACCTGCTGAACAATGACAACTACAACAATAACAAACAAAAAAAAAAAGCCAGGCATTATGGCAGGTGCCTACAGTCCCAGCAACTTGAAGAGCTGCGGTAAGAGAATTGCTTAAGCCCAAGAGTTTGAGTTTGCTGTGAGCTGTGATGCCACATGACTCTACTGAGGGCGACATGATAAGACTGACTCAAAAAAAAGACTGCTCAGATTCTTAAGGTTAATGATTACAGAAACAATAGGAGCCGTGCTCACTCAGACAAACTGTTGGTGTCTTTGTTCCCTTCCTCAGCTTACCTCTGGGCTAATAAGCAAATAGCCTTCAATAAAAGCTGGGTGGAACAGACACTTGGGGGTCACCATTATAATGCCGCAGCGGCAGTGGTCCCCTGAGTTCCCACCTTTGAAAATTCTATTCTGTGTGTCTTTTGTTCTTGTCGTTTCTAACTTTGTACTTCTTCAGTCTATGGCCAGACCCACCGGTCTTAACGGATGCTGCTCCTGGGGTGGGAGCCCTGCAGTGGGGAGAGGAGGGAAGTTGCTTATGGGGCAAGAGGCTCCTGCGTGTACCTTCATCCTCTGGTGTCCCCAGAAATCAGAGCAGGAAAGAAGGAAGGGAACCCCCTCTCTGTGAGCATGTCCAAAGGGCTGGAAGATCTGTATTCGGCCTCCCCATGCCCTGTGATAAGTAGGTGGCATTGGAACTGCTGCACATGTGCCCAAGGGCAGGCTGGCCCTTCTTCCAGGCCTGGGGTGGAGTCCAGCAGAAGGTTCGAGGGAGTGCAGCTCATCTCTCCAAAAGGTCTTGTCAGACTTTGAAGTTAGAATGATCTCAGCCTGGCATGTTTAATTACCAAAAGAAAAAACAACTGTAGACCCCCTCCTTGTTCAAAGGAGACTCTGATCCTGCCTCCAGGGCTGGCTCTCCCGGCATCATGCTTTCCTTTTTCCACAGACAAGGTGAAGGTGGACCAGAAACAGGTACCATGAGAAGGGAGGGTGAGGCTGCTGGAAGAGGGGTCTGAGTTCCAGAGCCCCCAGCTGTGTGGCCTCCCAAGGCCTGCAGCTCCCTGAACTCGGCCTTCTCATCTCTACAAAAGGGCGGGGGGGGGGGGGGGGGGGGGGGGGGGGGGCCCCCACAGTGGGTGCCGGCCTGTCCCCC
>CAUYQV010082331.1:0-22554 GCA_963574575.1 Galagoides demidoff
ATAGCTTTCATATAAAAAGGTTTAAATTAATTTCATAATGGGGGTGTGTACATTGGCATTTCTCAGTCTCAAAAAATAACCAATAAGCATTTTGTTATTCTTTCATTGCCTTGTTATGGTGAAAGTACTATGTGAGAAGAAATTCTATTAATTTGTAGGGTCTAAATAACAATTATTAATTTTTAATCTTATAAGGGAAAATGAGCATATTTTTAAACTGGCCATTCTTTTTAATCTTTTTTGTATGTTTTAGTATTCCCCATGATCTTAATTTGTGCTTTTATATTCGATTTTAAAATAAACTTATTTCTAAGTTTATCTGAACTCAATCAGAATGTAGTCTTCATTTGGGGTTTTAATCTTAACTGTTCATCTCAGAGAATGCTTCCATTGTGGTTTGCCTCATAATTATGCCTATTTTTGTGACACTTAGATTTCTTAGTGACAAATACTTCCATTTGAAATTAAAGGCTGGCTTGGTTTTTATTTTAACTTTAGATGTGCTGAGTACTTAATTAATGTTGGGAGGTTCTCTCTCATAACTCAGTAAGAAAACTTGAAAGTTTGGGGACCAAAGAGATGGCTAAAATATTGGTAATTTCCTAAACAATTTATTATACTTACAGTTTTAGAATCAATGATCTTATTTGGTTGGTAAAAATGATGCAATGTTATAAATTAACTAGTAAGAGGATAGTCTCAAATTAGATGTTCCACCTACTTATTCTAACAATTTTTGATGTTACAGTCTGAGACGATAATGTCCTATCCTGTCTGTGTGTATGAGAAAAGAAGAAAGTGCAAGGCAAAAATCAATAGTGAATATCCGAAACTAAAGCTATTTTATTTGTCTTGACAACTAGCAAGTATTTTTGAATACCTAAAAAATCAAATAATTTTGAGACAAAGAATCATTAAAATTCTATTAAAATGTAATTTCAATATTGTGTGCTTCTTGAGTATATTTAAGGCTCTGTGGTATACAGAGTGTCCGTACATTATAGTAAGATAAAACATTAGCTTTCAAATGGCAACCAGTAGCCACTGCCTCTGTGCAGAGTTGGAAACAACTATTCCAATCTGCAGAAAATAGTGTACCTTGAGATATTAACTGTTAGCATTATAGATTTTATACAATTTTTAAACAAAAATGTATCATTATGATGGTAAAGAACTAATGTTTTTGAAGTAATATCTTAAAAACACCTATAGTTAACATCACAGCTTTTAATGTATATGTTGATTGAATTTTTGGTATTACAAACAGTTTCTTTGTTTAATTTGTCTGTTGTGATATATCCATTATTGGAAAAGCCAAAGATTGTCCTGCTGGCAATCTTTTGCTTTGATTTAGTTCTAGTTCATAATAGAGCAAATGGGTTACTTAATAAATCTCATTTACCTCTTCGGTTAAAGATTATAAGCTCTGGATTCGTTGGGTTCAAATCCTATCTTTGTGCATATTAGCTGTGTGACCTTGGATAGTGTTTTTGTCTTTCTGTTTCTTATAGCATCAACATCACACGATTGTTGTGAAGACAAAGCAAGCTAATACAACTAAAATATAAAATATTTAAAATAGTGCCTGGTATCTAGTAAGCACTCAGTAAATGGGAGCTTTTAATATTTTTATTGTTAATAGTTTATGCTTAACTGCAGATAGTCTGAATGAATATTATTAATCTTTGTAACCCACATTAGTAGGTGCTATCAAAATTACTAAATGTAAGGCATCTGTCATATTCCAGTAAATAAATAAAAAACAAGGACAAACTTAAAAATGTTAAATTTAGAGACTAGAAAATCCAATTTTATATCATTGCATGTTACTATTGCATTATATGTAATGCATTTTTAATTAGAAAATTAAGCATAGTCATATTTTCTTGTTCATTTTCTCTTACAGGTTATGCAAATCCACTTGGGGTCACTGTTCCATATACAATAAGAACCCACCTCTGGGGTTTTCTTTTAGAAAATTGTATATGCAGCTGGATGAAGGCAGCCTCACCTTTAATGCCAACCCAGATGAGGTAAGTGAAGAACTTGAATATTTGTATCCAGTGAACTTTATTACTGTCTTTCTACAGCTTTCCAGTGTAATAAACTAGCAGAGAAAGTCATTGACTAGCCTGTTCAGTCACTGAGAGGCCCAGTCCTTTGAGTCACTGCCATGTGACATAGGGTTGTCCCATTCTGGTATTTTTGCTACTCACTTGTATGGCTATACCTGTGCTTGTACAGTCTTTTGCTGACCTGATTGAGATATTAGCACTTTGTAACTTAAGAGAGCACAGAATTTTAATAATGAGACCATAGTATGTTCATCAAATTTCATCTGCAGCATTTTTCCTATTTATGGTTTTATTTAGTAGTAGTGTTAACTTTTATCAGAGATAACCACAGAGGACAGCATTCTAGTATCTGACATCAGAATTTTGTCTTTTTTCAAATTTTGTATTTTATCAGAAATTATGATTTTAACAGTATGGTTCCATATTGCCATAGAAACTGCTTATAAATTCTGCTATAAAACAAGCTTATACTAATTATTTTTTTCTAACATAATATATAAGAATGATAAAAATGTGAAGATAATTATTTTTCTTATTTTTTTTCTATTCTCATTTTATTATATCCTGGAAAAGTTCAAATTTTCAGAAATGCTTATATATTTCTAGATTTATTCTTAGAAATTTAAGTGGAAGTTATATAGTACTCATAAGTGCAACTTTTGAAAGCAAAAAAGTTTAACCAGCAGAATTAATGAACTTAATTTTTAGAAATTTTTTTAATTGTTGTGGAAGTATTAAGAACTGTTGCAATCATGCAGCTAAATATTTTCCACAATTATTTTAACTCTCATTATAATTAGACAAATATTTATCCCAAGTAAAATATTTGCATTTTAAACAGAAATATTGATTGTTAGTATGCATATAATAATACCAATAACATATTTTTAAAACAGACTGATTTTTACTTATTATATGTGATTATTTTGTTGTTAAATTTTTCCTATACATAAATAAAAAATAAAATACCATTCCAAAAATTTCCCAATGTACATACTTCTTACCCTTCAAGTCTTATCCCCAGGAATATAACAAAGTAAAAACATTATACAACATGGTATAATATTTAAATTCAGCTATTTAATTCAGGTATTTGGGTTTTGTTTTTTTTTTTAATACCTTCACCACTATTTAAAGAGATCTTATTTTCTTTCTTTTTTCTTCTTTCTTTTTTTTGCTCTTTCTTTTGGCTAGGGCTGGGTTTGAACCTGCCACCTCCAGCATATGGGGCCAGCACCCTACTCCTTGAGCCACAGGTGCCGCTTGAGATCTTATTTTCAATGAATAGAAAACTGATACTCTTAATGAAAGTAGAGTTATTTGTAAGAAGGTAAAATTATACATTTGAAACCAATATAATATTGCTTCCTTTTTTTTTAGACAGAGTCTCACTTTGTCGCCCTCAGTAGAATGCTGTGATGTCATAGCTCACAGCAACCTCAAACTCTTGGCCTCAAGCAATTGTCTTGCCTCAGCCTCCCAAGTAGCTGGGACTACAGGCACCTGCCACAACGCCTGGCTATTTTCAGAGATGAGGCTTTGCTCTGGCGCAGGCTGGTCTCGAATTCGTGAGCTCGGGCAATCCACCCACCTCAGCCTCCCAGTGTGCTAGGATTATAGGTGTGAGCTACTGTGCCAGCCCTAATACTGCTTTTTAGAATCTAATGATCATTCTTTCAAAGGGGGAATAAATGGATAAACTCTCATAAATTTGCCTTTTGTTACTTGTCCCTTTATTGCACGTTTTTCCTAATGCCTTTGATCACAAAATATACTGGTTTTCTCTTTGTTTTTGGTTAAATCCTAGTGGTCTGCCTTGTGAACACATAGCAACATAAGTATATCACCTTTTGATCTTGCGCTGTGGCATACCTGTTCTGTACAAGAGATTCTGTTACATTTATGTATTCAAAGAATGGCATGGTTTCAGAGATTTCATTGTTCTTAATTCTTTATTAGAATTAGACATTACTTGTTGCTAATTAAAACAGTTCATCTGATGAACTTTATAATAAGATACATGCTTTACGTCAGTCTAATGAGGTAACTGAATGATAACTGCTAGAGACAGAACAGTACGTAAGAATCAGGAGAGGCAGCTGTTGTAAGCCTTGGTCTTATTATGCTCAGTTTACCAAGGCATACTGGCTCCTGTTATGAATTATTGTGATGTTGACTAAGACTCTCATCTTCAGTTGATATCACTTCCAAGTGTAACGTTCTAAGGAAAATGTAGCTTGGTAAGTACTAAGTGTAGAATGTTACAAAATCAGTAGAGTTGGATGTAACTGATGATCTTGAATATGGTAAGTAATCATTCCTTGCTATAGGAATAGCTGATACTTTTTAAACAAATGACAAAACCATCCTTTTATGCATAGATGAAAATATATATAGGTCCATGTATACTAAAATATGATATGGATGGTTTTAAGTATCTCAGTTGGAAAAGCTAGATGTAAAAATACACCTCCATCTTCCCAGCTGCATCTATCGATACAGTTCTTTTTTTTTTTTTTTTGCAGTTTTGGCTGGGGCTGGGTTTGAACCCGCCACCTCCAGCATATGGGGTCAGCACCCTATTCCTTTGAGCCACAGGCCCAGATGATAACAATTCTTGTTAGTACCTCCTCTGTAGAGTTAGGAGAGGGGGCAGAGAAAAGAGATAAAATCAAAGTCTTTTTTTAATCTGAGAAAAATTAAAAACAATTTTTAAGTCAAATAGTGGCTAAGATAGGGGATTGAGATTATTAATTTAAAATAAGAATTTTAGTTCTTCAGATTTTACTTTTCCATCCTACCTTCCATTGTTATTGAGAGTTGGCTGTATTTTCTTTTTTTTTCCTCCACTGCCTGATTTAAAGATATCCTGGAGGATTCCAGAAGTACTGAATTTACTGTTTTGAAAGGGCCAGATGGTACTGCCAAGAAGCATAGGCCTGAACCACTCGAAGTGTCTCGTGGTTCAAGAATTCTAATTCTCTGATTTATGAGCATTGGTAATTTAACAGGTGTTGCTGAGTAGCAAAATAGAATTCTGTCTTTACCAGAATACACTTAGGATATATATAGGCAAAAAAAAAAAAAAGACATTGAAATACATGTAATGGGTTCAAAAAAATGAGGGGAAGTATTTTAATGGCTCTTTTCCTGACTAATATAAATAATTAATGTTAATTGCTTAATTATTTACCAACTTAAGTCTTCAAAATTGAAATCATGTAAGTGAAAGAGTTATATAGAACTTATCTGTATGGGTCATATTTTAGCTAGCACATTAGAATGACTTTTTCCAATTTTGAGTACTAGAAATCAGGGAGTATTTTTTAGAGATTAATTTTTCCCCCCACTTGCTGGAGCACTGTCATCAGACATATTATTATTTTGGGCTTATTTACCTCTGAGCACTAACTTTGTTTTGATGATATGTTTAAATGTAAGGGGTGTTATTGCAAGTACCGGAGATAATATGTATATAATTGCTCAGTATTATTGTAAAAAGTCTACTTTTTCATAATTTTCCATAATTTCTAGTTTTGTATACTTAACATTTTGATGGCAAACATCATTAAAATATTATAAAAATAAGAATACTTACAGCCACAGGGAACAAGATTCTCCAAAGGACAACGTTCATGTCCCGGATGTGGGTAACCAAACTCCACAGCGGCTGCTGGCAGTGGCTCATGGGGTGGGGGAGAACTTCTGCGCAGCTGTGGTACGAGTACTGGCACGCCGTTGCTATGTGCATGACACTGTGGTCTCCGCTATCCGTTCGTCTTGACCTTGTGCATGAGCTCGTGTACTTTGTGGCAGGTGACCACATTCCAGTAAAGAAATGTGCTGGAAACCATCTCTTTACATTACCGTGGTATTTCCTTGCATGTACAAATTGTGTGTGTTGATTTTATTCCACTACAGTACTATAATAGTTTTACTACCAACCAGTAAGCTCTATTACCTGTGCTCCATTTCATATTACAATATTTTCTTGACATAATTATTTTCAAATTTGGAGTCTTAAAAATTGGTAGTGAGCATGGTTTAACTTTAATAGGCTTATTTTTGTTTGTATAAATGCTTTTTAAACAGATTTTTTTAAAAAATACCCTCATTAGGGTCAGATAAAAAAGTCCACAAAAGCACATTTTTCCTGTATTCATACAGAAAAACTGACATGCAAAGAATCTTATGCATTAAATCTAGATTTGATTATGAAAGATATTTTAAATTTGACCTACATATGTTTCAGATTGAAATAATATGGAAATTCTTTCAAGATAACACATTATCTTTGTTGTTGGACCAGCTAAAGTATAAACAAAAAATTTGTAAGCATTTTTTATTATAAAAAGAATCTTGGGAATTCATGTTCAATTCTTCTGAATAGTATCTCAGATATACCCTACAACTTTTTATATAGCAACAAAATCATATACAAATGACTAATATACAGAGGATCTTATGTAATGCTGAATGCAAATTTGGAAAAATATTGCTAATTCTCATTTGCAAATCATCTTATCTACAAATTTGCCATTAAACACTTAATCAGAGCAGAAGGAGCTAGTTGACAGTGAGAGGAGGCCCTCACCAAAAAGACCTTATTAATTAGCCTCTTCCATATAAAAGCAAAAATGCTGAAGTTCATTGGCAAAGTTCCTTCCTCTTGGTCAGCATTAGAGTCAAAGTGAGAAATTATGCCTCACTGCCTCACGGACACTGAATCCCATCCTCTGTCTAGACAACTCAGTACCTTCCAGCAACTGGTTACAACTGGTCAGGTCATGCTAAACTGGTGGTCATCCACTCTTCTGAAAGTGATGTGTGTATGGATATGTATGTATGTATGTATGTATGTGTGTATGTATGTTTGTATATCTATCTCTCTTTAATCTGACCCATCAGGTAGTTTTAAGGTGGAGAAGGCAAGTTTATCCTGTGTCTGTGAGGTCACCTTTAGTTTACACCTTGCCTTAGCCATGCTCTGTCCTGGCCACCCTTCCTATACTCCCTTGCCTCCAAGAATCTTTCTGATGTGTGGTTTATTCAGTCACAGAGGAGACTTGTAGATGTGGAATAAACCTTTTAGAAGCTTCAAAGAGAAACCAGTTTCCCAGACCTTCTTCTGACCTTTATCTAACTGAAGAAGAAATTGAGGCCCTAGAGCATTCCAATTTGAGATTATTGGAAATCTTTCTCAATGGCCATTGTTTTATTTTGGTTTTGTCTGTTTTTTTGAGACACAATCTCACTTTGTCACCATGGGTAGAGTGCCATGGTGTCATAGCTCACAGCAGCCTCAAACTCCTGGGCTCAAGTGATCCTCCCTCCTCAGCCTCCCTGAGTGCTAGGATTATATGCCTGGGTCACTGCACTGGCTCTGCCTTTTATTTCTTTATACACTCTACAACAGGGTATTCTGAAGATTAAGTGAAATAAGACAAGCTAAATGACATGTGAAGTCCACATGCTCACCAAAATGTAGCTGTTTATTTATGCTAGAGGTTTTATGCCTAGACAACTTAAAAGACCAAAAGCCACGTGCCACCCCAGCCTTTGGGTTCTTCCTTTCCTGGGGCTTTTGGATTCTAGTAAATGACTATCTGAATTTGACCCTGAGTAATAGCTCTTTGTGAAGAATGTATTGGTCACAATAGCATCTCCTAGCTTTGTTCATATTCTTTGCCTTTAATTGTATTTTTTGCATGAGATAAACAATCTTTTGCACATACAGTAACATTTCATTTCAGTGGTGCTGCTTAGTTTCATCTTTTTAAGACACTTTAAATGATAATTAGGTGTCCAAATTTATGTTAAAATTTGTCTGCTATTTAGCCTTTTTTAAAATGTGTATTTTAAAATTATCTCAGAACTGTTAAAATGTGTTTGTAAATGTACATATTAGAATCTAGGTAATATGGCTTGGCGCCTGCACTCAGTGGTTAGGGTGCTGGCCACATGCATGGGGCTAAAGCCGGCCAGGTTCTACTAAACAATGACAACAATAACAAAAAAATAGCCGGATGTTGTGGCAGGTACCTGTCCCAGTTACTGGGAGTCTGAGGCAAGAGAATCGCTTAAACCCAAGAGTTGGAGGTTGCTGTAAGCTGTGATGTCACAGCCCTCTACCAAGGGTGACATAATGACTCTGTCTCAAAAAAAAAAAAAAAAAAGAATCTAAGTAATATGATAAAATCAATTTTTATTTACTGGAATTGTTAGTCATTTAAGTAGGCATATATATACACATTGCAAGTATAGTATTTGTGTCTAATTTTTATAATGCAAGAATTCTAAATTAGCTACTATTGGTGTTTCTCCATATTTTGTTTATAATGCTTTGTTTTCCTGATTTAGAGACAGGTTAGAAATACAAGGGGCTTTTCCAAGAAGCCCCTTGTGTGAGTGGGCAAAGGGTTCAGGTTCCCAGAACACTTTATGGAGGACTCTTCAGTGACATCATACAAAAAGTTACACCTTGACACAGCCACCAGCAACTTTGTTTCAATTATAATTAAAATAATGATTGTTATCTTTAGTGGTTAGTAGTAATTTATCATTTGTAAAGTGCTTTTTTATCTATTACCTTATTGATCCATCCCAGTCACAAGGGTGGTTCTTTTAGGGGTTATTAGAACTTACAAATACGGCTCTTTTTTTGTTTCAGGCTATTAGAATTAATTAATAGAAGTTTTTATTATTTGTTTAAAACTTTCATTGAGGTCTATATTATTTTACCTAATGTCATTAAGCAGAAAGATTTGTCCTGTACTTTGCCTCTGTTTTCTCTGAACTTTATTAGAAGGAATTTTCCATTTTTATTTAGATTTTCCTTAAACTGTCCGCTTCTTTGTGAGATTTTCTGTTGATATCTTTTAGCTGCAGAGCTACAGATAATTTAGGGAGTGTATGTCACTGTCCTTAGCAATCCCTCAGAACCTTGCCCTTCAGTATGCTGAAGAGTCCTCCATAAATTTTTCTGAAACCTGAAACCTTTGCACACTTACACAACATCTGTAGAGAGAGCTGACATCTCTATCCCTTCCTCAGAACTGAAATTGTGAGTCCTCATTGCCCTCCAGACAAGGTGTGCTGTCCTGATGATATGAGAGAACTGGCATCCTCTCTTCTCCCCACGACTGTCACTTCTCCCGTAAGTGTGGACAGCGTTTGCTCTGTCCCCACTAGGGAAGAGGGGAGATTGAAAACTGCAGCCCAGGCTGCAGGCTGACATTTTTGTGTTTCTTTCCTAATTTTCATCACCCCCTTTCCTCTTAGCTATGTGTAACGCACAGCCTTCGAGTGAGTGGCCTACTTATGGTACCTCAGTAAGAAAAAACTTGTCACTCCAAAAAATAGTCTTTCTACACAGGACACTTTTAAAACCCTAAGCATCATTTCTGCTTTAGTCTTTGAATCTTGTAACTATATTAGGAATAAGAATTATATTTTATATAGGCAACCTAAATTATCATTAATAAAAGCTTGTGACTTTTTTTTTTTTTTGAGGCGGAGTCTTATTCTATTGCCCTTGAGAGAGTGCTGTGGTGTCAACCCTCACAGCAAACTCAAATTCTTGAGCTCAAGTGATTCTCTCACCTCAGCCTCCCAAGTTGCTGGGACTACAGATGCCTGCCATAACATCTGGCTGTTTTTAATGACAAGGTCTCACTCTGGCTCAGGCTGGAATATGTGACATTTCTGAAGTAGGTGCTGGAGGTCAGCATTAACCATGGGAGAGAGGCATGGAAAGTTACAGAAGGGAGAGAGTGTAGGTAAAATGAAATGAAACGATAGGGTACAGCAGACACCTAGTTTCAAACTTGCTTGTTAAGAAATCTTACGCATTTGTTTTACTGCAGCTAAATTTTTTTATTATGTATAGAAAAAATATCTCCAGATAAGTTATTTTCAACTATTCAAGTTCTGTGGGGTTTCTTTTCATTAACTATAGAGCACATGTTCTCTGATTAAATAGGTAAATGAGAACTGTTGGGCTGAACTTTATTAATAGATTTTTATTTAGCAATTTTGAAAGCATTTTAGAAAAGAATAATATCACAGCATTCCTCTGAACTTGAACTATTGCTACAGCTATTTTCAAACAAAACAATGGGAGTACTCACATCTGACCTGCAGAGGGCTGCCTTCTGGCGTGCTAATTGTTTTTTACAATCCTGAAGTCAAATTTTCATAGCATATTGACTCTCTTAATTTTTATGTTACTTTTCCTATGAAAATGTTAGATTTCGATTTAATTGTCACTTGTTCATTTATACTTGAAAATTAATATATTGATTCTCAAACTAAAAGAAATGTTTGAAATTTGGATTGAACTATTTTGTTTTATAAATTGTATAGCTAACATTTAAGGATTGTCTTCAAAAGTCTTCAAAATATCCTTTAAAAAAATTAAATGCGGGTCTCTTTCACCTTTTCTCCTTCATGAAAAGGACCCACTTCTAACTCCTTTTGGAAGTGCTCTAAACTTTCTCTTTGTTCTTCCTAATAAAAATTCTCTTTGTTACTCTGAAAAAAAATAATAAATGCAGTGTCCATTCCTCTTATATACTAGTCCAAGAACAGGTCTATTATCTTAAAAGTGGTAGCCATGATACCTGATTTTACATTGCATACAAGGACAAATTTGAATAAAACTAGCTCAATCAATTTTTTTTCTGAATTACTAAGCTATTCTTTAGGAAAACAAATTAGGGGTGCTACCTAGTATGTGACGGTTTTATTTTATTAGCGATTTCTTAACACCAGTCACACAACATTCCTGCCAGGTGTCCGTGCCAGTAGTCAGTAGTTCTTCATTAGTTCTTCATTTGGTTTTGCACGCCTTATTTTCTGGAATTCACTCTGTGCCCAAATATACATTTATTGGTCCTGAGGTGATAGATTTTGCTTAACTTTAACATGAAATGGGATGAATTCATATTAACTCACCCAGCCTCTCATTGCTTTTTGGCACCCTCTGGTTTATTGCTAGTGGATTCCAGTTACACTCACTTGTTATCTTTACCACTTTGCTCAGTGGTCCAGAGCAGCTCTTTTATTTACCAGTTCTTCCCAGATGGTTCTTCCTCCCTAAGAAAGAAGCCAACACGTGCTCTGCTTTTCTCTTTCTCACTCTGCCTGTCCCAGACCAACACTATTGTCCTATCCGCAGGCTGGGCAACTTTGTGAACTGCAGCACCAGTCCAGGCCCACAGCAGGTTCACTCTTCTGCTCTGCAGTCTCTTCCTTTCCATGGACACTCTTCTTTTTGGTCTTCTGACTCAAAGAGGTCAAGATTACCTGAATAAAATACTTTCTCTTTCTGGCCTTTGATTTTACCATTTACTTTTTCCTCTTTTGTGTTAATAAATTTTTCAAGTTGAACGGGCAATACTCACTTAAAAGTCAGCTGCCTCACTGAGCTCACCCTGGGCTTTCTCCTTGAACTTGAGCAGCTCCCACTGCTCTGTGGATGGAGAACATCTCCTCATCAGTGCAGGGGTTTGTGAGCACTGGTGTGCTGTGGCCTCGGGATCACTCTGTAACACTCTCCTATAACTTAATTTAAGAATAAAAATAATTACACCACTAAATTAAGCAAACTCACAGTTACTCACTAGATCTCACTCTGTGGCACTTTTTTGTATTTCATTGTTACGTAAAAAGATGGACATTCAGATGATTGCCAGTGTGCTGATTGGAGACACTTGTAATCTGGTCTTGTGCCTTTTCTGTTTGTCCTTCTAAAGTCACATTCCTTTCCAGAGTAATCCAGGCTTGAAACCGATGCCTCCTTTCCTCATAAAACCAAAAGAGTTGGCCTATTTCAAGCTGTGGTACCAGTTTTCAGGATTGGACCTAAAACTCTTTGTGTGTATGCCTCCTCCTGCGTATTTGTTTGATTTTGGAGAATGCAAATGATGTATATTACATATTCAAAATGTATCATGAAAGAAAAAATTGCCAACATGATGCTTACTTGAGACCAGTATCATCAATGTTAATTTATAACTTAAGTAGCATCAAATGATATTAAAATGGCATAAATCATATTCCCTTTGAATCATATTATTGTGTTTATTTTGCATAATTTTTAAAAGAGATTAGAATCAGTTTTACATCTTTTAAATATTGATTCAAACATGGATAAAGAATCTTTTAAATAATACCTCATTGACATACCTTTGACTTTAAATCACTTCATTTACAATAAACCCTGGAAATAATTCTGAAATATTGTTGCCCTTTTAAACTGAGGAAACAATGAAGTTTGACTTAACTTTAGCTAAACAGTTAAATATATAATTAAATATACAGTCAACTCTCTATTATTCAAACTAATGGAGGAAAGGATAGAACAAGCATTGGTATTTCTCTAGTTCCTGCCCCCTCAGACATGTCCTGAGAGCCTCATTCTAATTTTTTTGGCTTTCCATCTTGATCAGACCTTTTCTAGCCATTGGATACAGGAGTTAGTTTGAAATATGGCTTACAAGTAGGTTGATTAGAAAGTTCATGTTAATCACACTCCACTTTTCTTAATGTACATTTTTAAAATCAGTGTATTGGCATTACTTTTGTTTTATTAAAATTCACATGAAAATTTGATAATGTCGCCATTAGTATATTATCTTGATGGCTCATAAAGTTCATTTTATGTAAAACGTCTTATCTGTGAATTACAATTTACAGATATTTATAGCTTTTCAAAGGCATTACCTATGGTACCAACTTATTTTTAAATTTTTTAATATAAAAATTTTATGAGGAAGTTTTATCTTGAATTTTTCACAGAAATTTTTTCAACTTTTTAGATTTCAAATGTGTCATTATTTCTGAGTACTATGTAAGTGTTTGTAAAGTGAAGAAATGCCAAGGAATTTATGTGTGAAAGCAGTATGTTGCATGTATATAATACATCATCTTCTCTACCAATTACCTGCACACAGTGTGCTAGTGTCCAGACAAAACCTTTCATAGGAACGCTTGGATTTGGATAGCTGCAAGTTGAAATAAACACACCTGCCTTTTATTTCAATAACTTCACATTCAAATCCACCTCAGACACTTGTTTGAATGTGACCTTCATATATGCTAGAGATCACTGGTTTCAGCATTTGATATTTTTGTTCATGTTTTGTTGGTGGTGCTTTAAATCTGAAGTAGGTACAAACTTACAGATAATGCTTCTCTGGAAACCTTTGCATGCAGAAAAAAGGAAATTCAAAGATAAATCCTGTGAAAACAGTGAGATTGTGTCATCTTACATGGTTTTGTCTCATGTGTATGGCAGCTAGGTTCTCAAGAGAGTGTAGCAATATTTCAAGCAGCCAGCCTGGAGCTGGACCTGCTTTATTTGACTTTAAGTTAAATGACTTAATTATTTTTCTTTCCAGAATAAAATTGGTAGGCTTTTATCTGGAGAATTTCTTTTTTCTTAAGCATTTATTTTCTTGAAAAGAATACTACTATATTTAAGAAATCATGTTTTCTATTATGTGGGAAAGTGTTTGCTACAGAGGCCTAACTTCAAGTCTATATGGTGATTTCTTCCATACCCCTCCTTCCCCAAATTAGGCTGTATTTCTATATAGTTAGTTTTATCTGACATGAGCCAGAAAATTAAATTAAGATTTCTTTAGGAATCTTAACTTTGAATTTCCTGCTTTTCATTGCATGTAAACTGTCAATCATAAATAATAGTGTTAGTTCGAGATATAGTTTGTATTTTGCATGATAAAGCTATTAAAAAAGTCTGTTAATGCTGGGAAGAATTTATAGCTATTGTTCTGCTGTTGCTTAATTGTTAAAATTCGTAAGAAGTTACTTTTTTTATATAGACTTGTCTTTCTGCCTTAGGGAGTGAACTACTTTATGTCCAAAGGAATCCTAGATGATTCACCAAAGGAGATAGCCAAGTTCATCTTCTGTACAAGAACACTAAATTGGAAAAAACTGAGAATCTACCTTGATGAAAGGTAAAAAAAATTTTTTTCATCAGAAACATGTTAAATAATGCTTTCAATGAGTTTAGTTTACAAATGTACACTACATAGTAATCATGTGGTTGCAAAGTTGAGTCAAGATAGGGAAAGACTCCTTTACCTTACACATCATTATTGCTCTTAATTATTTTATTATTTTTGGTGGGCTTTAATTAAATGATGAGGAAGTTGCCATTGGAAAACAAAAAAAGTTCATGTATACACACAAATGTAAGCCAGTATCTTTGTAATAGCAAAGAAAAAAAAATAATTAAAAGTTATGAATTATGGAATTATTCATATAAAAAGGTAGTACAAAGACAAATCCTAGGGATATAAGACGTATATATTTGCATGTAGACTACATACATGTGTCATATGCAAACAAATGATGAAAATATGACATTTAGTAGTGCATTTTATACAAATAGAGACAGTGATCAGTGTGCTATTTTACCTTGATAGTCATTCTCTTGTACTGCTTAATTCTGGTTATTTTTTTTTTTTGAGACAGGGTCTCAAGCTGTCACCCTGGGTAGAGTACCATGGTGTCACAGGTCACAGCAACCTCAAACTCTTGGGCTTAAGTGATTCTCTTGCCTCAGCCTCCCAAGTAGCTAGGACTATAGGCACCCACCACAACACCCGGCTATTTTTTTTGTTGCAATTGTAATTGTTGTTTTAGCTGGCCCAGGCTGGGTTTGAACCTGCTAGCTTCAGTGTATGTGGCCTATCCCCTACCCACTAAGCTACAGGCGCCACCAGGGTCAACATTTTGATGTGACATTACCGAATTAATTTTTTTTAATTATAGATCTTATACAGCTCAATATGTTTACTTTTCATTATAATTCTCAAACTTTGTTTCTCAGGATTTTTCAATTATAGTCTCCAAAAGTTCATTAATATTCTAGAAACATTACTAGGAGTACTTAGATGATTAAAATATAATTTATTTTTTTTTTTTTTGCGGTTTTTGGCTGGAACTGGGTTTGAACCCACCTCCTACAGCATATGGGGCCAGCGCCCTACTCTTTGAGCCACAGGCGCTGCCCTAAGATAGAAATTTTGTCTTTGAGGAGTTTACATTCCAGCATTAGAATGCTATTGATTTTCTTTAAGTTATAGGTACACACATACACTTGTTCAAATGTTTCTACAATAGTAAATAACCTAAATGTTTATCAGTAGGATTGCTGCATTAATGAGATAGGATGCTGGGAATCCATTAAGAAGAATAAAGTGCATTCAGGTATAGAGATATAAAAAGCTGTCCATAATATACATGTGAAAAAAGCAAAAGCAAATTTTAAAACCATGTACTTTACAAAGAGGTGGCCAAAGTGTAGAGAATATAATATAAATATTTTGTAAAATTTTGTAATGAAGATTTTGTAAATAAAGGTCCATTTAGCTACAATTTTCCATTTTCCCTATGTATTGCAACTGTAATTAACATCCTGTATAAAATGTGGGAATTTTTAAAATTCATCATAACTAGTTGTTACCTCTAAAGAGGTAGATTGGTGTGGTAGTTGGAGACCTTCATTAATTTTTATAATTAAAGTAAAGAAATCCATTGCTATTTGGATTCAGCTAAGAAGCTATTCTTAATACTACAAAACTCTCCTTTTTCTTTTATACAGAAAATTACTGGGTTTTACTTTATATTATTTTATTGTAATCTTTACATGGAAGATTTCAAAATAGGTTAACTTGTTAAATGATCATACTTAGATTTTTTTAATTTTAAAAATTATATGTACTTTTAAAGGATTAGCTAATCCAGTAATCAAAAATAAAGTGTTTTTATCCAAAAAATGGCAATTTATGATTTTTCATATCACTTTTTTTTTTAATAGAAAAGAGTTGACTAAAGCTGTACCTCTTCTTCATCCTATAGGAGAGATGTCTTGGACGACCTTGTAACACTGCACAATTTTAGGAACCAGTTCTTGCCAAATGCACTGAGAGAATTTTTTCGTCACATTCATGCCCCTGAAGAGCGTGGGGAGTATCTTGAAACTCTGATAACAAAGTTCTCACATAGGTTCTGTGCTTGTAATCCTGACTTAATGCGAGAACTTGGCCTTAGTCCTGGTAAGAACATATATAGTACATTATTACTTCCTCTGTCCAGCCCCTCTCTAGGTAAAAACAGAAGTATGTATTGACACATTTTTTGCACTTGTGTAAAAACATTCCCACTAATTACAAATACTTGTTTTACTATTTGTAACAGTAACTATTTCTATGGACTATATCATTTATGAGAGATTGGAAGGAATACTTTAGTTTGTCGTAGCTGTTATATATATATATTAAATATACTGTTTTAGGAAGAAAGTTACACACTTAGCTATATAAATTCTAGTTTGTCATAGATGTTTTATATATATATATATATACACACACACTAAATAAACTGTTTTAGGAAGAAAGTTACACTTAGCTACATAAATTCTTTAAAATTATCCTTGATTGTTGAGTATTTTTACTAGTCTAACTGAAAATTTAAATTATTTTTTAAACTCTTAATAATCCATAAATTGCATAGGTAACACCATATTTGTACTAAAATTTGCTTTTAGTACAACTGATTTTCATTGTGTATTTTACACATATATGTGTATTTATATGTATACAATATAGTCTGAATTTCCTTAATTTTTTATTTTATAAAGTTTTACTATCTTTTAATATCAAACATTTTATTCTGCTCATCCTACTAAGCAGAGATTACAGAGCATTTACCTATCACATGAATTTGTTGAAATTTTTGTTTTACAAGACCCAATGTTTAACATAGCTTTCTTAAGATTTCAGGGTTGTGAAACATAAGTACCACTGTAAAGTATCGTGGCACTTGTTAGTATTGTAATATTAAACAGGAAATCCTACCCTGAGCACACATAAAATTCTGTCACATGGTGCACAGGAATACAGTCTTGTCCCTAAAGATTTACTTTTGAAATTAACATATAAATTCCATTGACCTCTAAAATATATATCTCAAACAAGAATATCAACTTAATAATCTTTCCAGTTGTTTATATTTTTATTTTCTTTTTTCTTTTTTTTTCTTCCTTTTTTTTTTTTTCTTGAGAAGGACCTCTCTCTCTGTTGCTCAGGCTATAATGCAGTGATGTCATTGTAGCTCACAGCAACCTCGATCTCCTAGGCTCAAGCTATCCTCCTGCCTCAGCCTCCTGAGTTTCCTGGGACTACAGGCACCTGCTACCATGCCCCACTGGTTTTTCTATTTTTAGTAGAGACTGGGTCTCATTCTTGCTCAGGCTGGTCTTGAACTTCTGGCCTCAAGCAGTCCCTCCACCTTGACCTCCCAGTGTGCTAAGATTATAGATGTGGCCTGGCTTATTATTTTCTAGTACCAACTTAACATGTTTTCCAGTCATTCAAGATGCTTACAAATTAAATCAGGTATTTGTAAAGGCATTCTATATGAATAAATATGTTGCTTCTTTGTTTAGATAATACAAATATATTTACAGATAGGTGGATAGAAAGATCACATTTGAAAGGAAAGATGAAAATAAAGCCAATTCTGAAATATTTAAATCTAGAATGAATTTTTACTATGAAGCCTTAAACTATTCTAAAATTCTTCAGGACTGAAGAAATGTTTGCTGAATTGATATCCATTTAGGATGATGACTGGGTTTGGCCAGGACTGAGGAGTTTCCCATGGTGTTAAGTTAGGAGAAGCCCAGACAAGGAGGGAAGAGTTGATCATCATCCTAGGCTGACTTACTAGCTAATCTCAACCTCTTACCATTGTAGACCTTTTTCATTCTGTGATGCCTTTGGTGTCATACTCTTTGAACTGGCTAGTAATCTGAGGCATTTACCTTCCAGATGCTGTCTACGTGCTGTGCTACTCTCTGATTCTACTTTCCATCGACCTCAGTAGCCCTCATGTGAAGAATAAAATGTCAAAAAGAGAATTTATTCGAAATACCCGTCGCGCTGCTCAAAACATTAGTGAAGATTTTGTAGGGCACCTTTATGACAACATCTACCTTATTGGCCACGTGGCTGCATAAAAGCACAAGTGCTAGGACTTTGGCTTTGCCTTCAGACTTAAGCCACCCACAGGCTGACTTAGCAGACTGCATCCACACTGGTCCTTCCAGTCTGTGTATACAATCAAGCTTGAGTGTACAACCTATTTTTCTTTGGCTATTTTCTTTTTTTAGTAATTTTCTTAAGGAACTAAATAATTTTGCAGAATTTTTTCTTATTTTGCCTATCATGTTTTGCACAAAGCAGCGCCACTGCCTGACAAGTTATTAAGGAATGTTAGACTGAATTTTACTCTAAAAGATGGTGTATTTGTGCATTAGATTTGCCTGAAAAACTTCACCCATTTTCATTCTTTTTTAAAATACCCTGTAATGTGTACATATTTAAAGAGATTTATAATCATAATTATTTTATTGTAATGGTTCTTCCTTTCTCTTAACTGAGTTCTGAAATTTGTTTGATTCTAATCTGGGATTATTTTCTTCATAAAAGTTAGATCCAACTTCAGATGGAAACCAATACCAGCTGCTTTTTTTCTTTGAATTCTGAAGAGTGTTGATTTGTTATTTCTATGCAAAACCATTTCTTATTTTATAATATAAATTTATCATTTTATTTTTCATTTTTAAAACTTCTGGGTTGGTTAAGTCTCCATTGATTACACCATTTAGGATTTTTTTTATAGGTCAAAATTTAAGATTTACACTCACAAGAACAAAATAAAATGTTATTAGAACTCTGGTAACCAATTTTTGCTTGTTTATATCTGATGTGATTAGTCAAACTTTACTATATTCCTAATCTTTTTTTTTGATTAATATATTACTATATTCCTTATCTTTTTCTTTTTTATTAATATAAGGATATCTGATTAGGTTACACTGTTTGCATTTGTTAGATAAAGTCTGAGTTGTAGTTGAGTCCTTGCCCAGGAGGTGTGCCATATGCCCCTATATTATACCCACTAGGTGAGAGCTTACCAAGGTGTCCCCTCCCCGCTTCTTGAACATAATTGTGTTTTCTCTCATGTGGGCCTGTAATTGTTCATTTTACTAGTTTCAACGTAGTATTGAGTACGTTGGATACTTTCTTTTCCATTCTTCTTTACTAATAAGAGTGTGCTTCAATTACATCCAGGTTACTACAAAAGATGTAAAAGTGTCCATCTTTTTATGACTAAATAGTATTCCATGGTATACATAGACCACAGTTTATTAATCCATTAATGGGTTGATGAGCACTTGGGTTATTTCCACATCTTTGTGATTGTGAATTGAGGTATGATAAACATTCAAGTGTAAATGACTTTGTGCTAAAATGATTTTTTTTCTTCTGGGTAGATACCTAATAATGAGCTTGCTGATCAAATGGATTGTCTGCTTTTACCTCTTTGAGGATTCTCCATACTTCTTTCCATGGAGGCTGCACTAGTTTGCAATCCCACCAGCAGTGTAAAAGTGTTCCCTTCTCTCCACATCCATGCTGGCATCTGCGGATTTGAGACTTTGTGATATGGGCTGTTCTCACTTGATTTGCATTACTCTGATGATTAGATATGATGAGCATTTTTTTTAATGTGTGTGTTGGTTATTTGTCTTCTTGGGAGAAGGTTCTGTCATGTCTCTTGCCCAGTGATTAATTAGGTTATTTGCTCTTTTCTTATTAATTTATTTTGAGTTCTTTGTAGACTCTGGTCACTAGCCCTTTGTCAGATTTGTAACATCTGAGTATCTTCTCCCATTCTGAAAGTTGTCTATTTGATTTGTGGATTGTGTCCTTAGCTGTGTAGAAGCTTTTAAGCTTGATCAAGTCCCATTTATTTTTTATTGTTGCTGCAATCGCCAATGGGGTCTTCTTCATAAAATCTTTCCCCAGGCCAATATTGTTGCGAATTTTTCCCACGCTTTCTTCTAGAGTTTTTGACATGGTAAATAAAATGCTTTGGAAACCTGGGATTCTGATAAACATTTCTCTAAAGAGTTGTTTTTTTTTTTTTTTTTTTAAAGCAGGCAGTTCAGCTAGAAGCTCTGACTTGCTAGCAGTTGGTGGCAGCTAAGATTTCAGTTCTGTTCCTAAACCTGACTATAATTGAAATCTCTTCTATATATGCAAGCTTCAGAGACTGGTCAGAAATTTGGATGGAGTCACACACAGAATTTGGGGTACTCTCTCTAGTTCTCTCCTCATCAGGATTTCCCTCTGAATTTTCTGTCATTGTCCCAAATTCTGTTCTGTGTTTCTTCAAGCCAGTAAAACTATAGGCTCCCCGTGGTGCAGAGTGGGGGACTGCCTTCAGGTAAGAACTATAAAAGTAGGAAACTCACCCAGTGATAATCAGTTCTTCCACAGGTTCTATCCTCTGTAGGGGGAACCTGCTTTTGGTTGCTTTCCATTGCTTTCATTTCTGTGTTTCTATATTTTGTCCAGAGTTTGTAGCTTTATCTGTTGGCAGGGGGGTTGTCTGAAAGAAGCACTTGGCCAACACTTAATGTGGAATCCTCTCCAATAAGGTAGTATTCTTTTTACTACCTTCTGTGACTACCCAGTAGGGATTTGTTCCTGGTTCATTTTAAAAGTAGGTATGTAGGAATTCATATTCCATCTATTAAAAAAAATGTAATATTAATCATTTACTAAATGTTTAGTGAATTAGCAATTCTGTGTTTCTTAGTGGGTGTCCTACTGCAGTGGAAGAGATACACATGCCTGGGCTTTGCCTGCTGGATGCCAGGAGTATCACCTGGTTATTGTGACATGCAAACATGGTCCTCACATATTTCCAAGTGCTTGCTGGGACACAAGTCACAAAAGTTGAAAACTATTGTGTCTTCTTTCAGATTTAGCAACTTTATCTTTCTGAAACATAAATATCCTGATGATACTTATCTATATAAAGTTTTTCAGCATCTCCCTTTGCCCTGCAAAATAAGTGTAGTCCCCTTAGCATAATGTATTTATGTCAGACCTTTCACAATAGGGCCTCCCCCTGTCTAGTTGAAAGCTCTGTCTGCTTCATATTCCTTAACTGGGGTCTGGTCTGTCTGTCTTTTCTTCTGATAACTTTTTTTCCTCCTCAGGATCCAAAGTTGCCCTACTAATCATCTGAGATCTACCTCAAATGTAATTTCTATATCAAAGCTCTCAAAGACTACCTCTACCATAAAGTCTGCTAGTGTTAATTGCTTCTTCCTCTGTAAACCACTTTGTACAAATCTCTGCTTTACTAATTATACTGTAATTTTCTACATGTCCAGCTCCTTCATCAACTGGGATCTTTATTAAGGCCAAGGGCTACACCAGCCTGTTATTATGTTCTATTTACTGTAAGACCTGAACTAGGGATGTGGCAAAGGGCTTAGAGAGGAGGGATGAATTTTAAAGACCCTGGAGAATGATAAGATTTTGCCGAAGGGTTTTTATTACAAGAGGCTATTATCAGAGGTAGTTACAAGGAGAAGCAATTAGTAGAATGAAATGGAAAAGATAAGGATTCCAATGTTTGTAACTTGAAAATGTTATTAGAATAGTCATTGACTATATCTAAAGAAAAGAGCAAGAATTGAAGAAAAGGGAGTTGGCCTTGGGTCACATGGGTGGTTAAAATATGTTATACTAAAGCATGGGCAAAGATAAATCCTGAAGGGAATATGTTGCAAAACAAGAAATAATCAGAAATCAACATTTTAAGGTTGGATAGAGCAAAGTCAGAGAAAGAGTGTTCATTAACTGTAGCAGAGAAGAATGGTATCCTGCAAGCTAAGGAAGAAGAATTTCAAGAAGGGTGGTGAGCTTTCCATTTGCTAAAAACCCAGTAAAAGTTTTTTCCCAGCAGCCTTTCTGAATCTCCCTTTTCCACTTGGGACTGAATCCTTCGAAGGTAGGAAATCACAGTACTGCTTATGGTTCTACATTGTCACTGGGTACTCTCTTACCTGACATGTAATCTGAGCTCTGCTGAAACCAGCAGAAGTGCTTACAGTCCCTCATAACTCAAGCCTGTCTATACCCTCCTTCAATAAGGGCTGTGCTGTTTCAAGCCCAGAACTTACATGCCAACTGCGTCCTGCTAGTGAATCCTTCCTACTCACAAGTCACCAGCTCTGTTTTCCAAGATATATATGGGTCATAATTTGAAAAAGTTCTTTCAGAAAAAAAGAGAGAAAGAAGGAAGGAAGGAAGAAAAGAAGAGAAAGAAGAAAGAGATAAGAAGGAAGGAAATGAAGAAAGGAAAGGAGAAAAAGAAGAAAGAAAAGGGGAAAAATGCTTAACAGATTCTAGAACTTCTTTTAAATTTGTCACCAACGCTGGCCGGGCGTTGTGGCGGGCGCCTGTGGTCCCAGCTACTTGGGAGGCAGAGGCAGGAGACTCGCTTGAGCCCAGGAGTTGGAGGTTGCTATGAGCTGTGATGCCATGGCACTCTACCCAGGGGGATAGCTTGAGGCTCC